>JAQPZY010001578.1:3882500-4167500 GCA_029931535.1 Margaritifera margaritifera
GACCAAGTCTTATCTCAGGGTAAGATAAGAACCTGAACCCTTTTGATCTCAAGTCTGAGATGCTAACCACTGACCCCCTGCAGCTCCTACCATGTCATGAGTAGACATGATTCAGTACATACAGTTCAACTTAAATATGTTTCCATATTTACACGTATATAACACACATCCAACTGTGAACATCGTAGATTCAGATCTCTTGATGTTTAATATGACAGTAGATCAGGATCTTAATGGTTTCCTAGTACTTTGATTCAACCTAACATGATAGACCCTGATCTCCCAACATTGTTTCTATTTGGTGTACATTATACATAGATGAATTGTTTCTATTTGGTATACATTATACATAGATGAATTGTTTCTATTTGGTGTACATTATACATAGATGAATTGTTTCTATTTGGTGTACATTATACATAGATAAATTGTTTCTATTTGGTGTACATTATACATAGATGAATTGTTTCTATTTGGTGTACATTATACATATATGAATTGTTTCTATTTGGTGTACATTATACATAGATGAATTGTTTCTATTTGGTGTACATTATACATAGATGAATTGTTTCTATTTGGTATACATTATACATGGATGAATTGTTTCTATTTGGTGTACATTATACATAGATGAATATGGTAAGCCATTGTCCATGTGCATACCACTTGTTGTGTGCCATCATCAAACTGAGTTCAAATAATAAGACTATAGAGTACATGTATAAAAAGAGCCTTCTAGGACCCAAGATTGTTCATAATGATAGTACTACAGTATCTAATACATCATCATCATCATCCTTTTTCTTCATCTTAACTTTTCACTTTCCAGCTGTATATGATCATTGTTTTGTGAAGGGTATTAATCCTTTTAATTTTCTTCTTTACATATCATCTAGATAAAGTGTAAACACAATATTCCACAATATGTGTAGATTGTGTTCATTTTGTTTCTTATTCGATACAGTTTCTATATTATGCCTCACACATTAAAGTTCCTTGTTTATCCTTTGTAACTCAACTGGTCCATAAAATGTGATATGGATCACCCAGTCCCTTACAGTATATAAGTCATGCACTGCACATGTCCATTTCAGTATACAAGTCATGCTCTGTGCCTGGTCCATTTAAGTATACAAGTCATGTGATGCATGGTTGGAGTTATACATTACTAAATTACTTCCCCTTACTGATTGATACTACTGATAATTATGTCACCAATATTGCATGGTGCATGGTGCTGAAGGGCCTTAGATCAGTTTATGCCACAAACCCCTCAGCACCATTATGCAGTATTGCCCAGAAATTGCACTGATCATACAGAAATCTCCCAATTATTGAGAAAAATCAAAACTGACCGATCTAAATGCATGGTAGTGACCCAGTAAAAATATCAGGTTTTGGCATATGACATAGTCACATGGTAATGACCAATCAAAATATCAGGATCTGGCATGCAGCATAGTCACATGGTAATAACCCAATCAAAATATCAGGCCCCAGCATATGTCATAGTCACACAGTAATAACCCAATCAAAATATCAGGCTCTGTCATTTTGGCATAGACATATGGTTATAACCCAATGAAAACAAAATATCAGGCCCTGGCATATGACATAGTAAAAAAAAAAGTGTCTGAGCTAAAGAACTACATTTTTTCTCAAAACTTTAAAATAATAAATCATACTTTAAGTCTCATAACATTACTGAAATAATGTATGCATGTAGAGTTAATGTGACATGATGCTTATAATCCTGAAATAATGTATACATGTAGAGTTAATGTGACATGATGCTTATAATCCTGAAATAATGTATGCATGTAGAGTTAATGTGACATGATGCTTATAATCCTGAAATAATGTATGCATGTAGAGTTAATGTGATATGATGCTTATAATCCTGAAATAATGTATGCATTTAGAGTTAATGTGACATGATGCTTATAATCCTGAAATAATGTATGCATGTAGAATTAATGTGACATGACATTTATAATCCTGAAATAATGTATGCATTTAGAGTTAATGTGACATGATATTTATAATCCTGAAATAATGTATGCATGTAGAGTTAATGTGACATGATGCTTATAATCCTGAAATAATGTATGCATGTAGAGTTAATGTGACATGACACCTATAATCCTGAAATAATGTATACATTTAGAGTTAATGTGACTTGATGCTTATAATCCTGAAATAATGTATGCATTTAGAGTTAATGTGACATGACGCTTATAATCCTGAAATAATGTATACATGTAGAGTTAATGTGACATGATGCTTATAATCCTGAAATAATGTATACATTTAGAGTTAATGTGACATGATGCTTATAATCCTGAAATAATGTATGCAAGTAGAGTTAATGTGACATGATGCTTTTAATCCTGAAATGTCCATAATAAAAACTATTATTTTGTAGTAAAATACACTTTTTAAAATGTTCACATTTTGAGTTCAAGTTCACATTTTATGCTAAAAATGTGTTATGACTAGCAGATGTAATTAGATCAAAACTTTTTTGAATGAAGGTGTTTTAATGCATATACTATGGATATAGGCTCAATAATAATAATAATAATAATAATAATAATAATAATAATAATAAAAATAATAATAATAATAATAATAATAATAACTTTATTTAAAGAGGATGACACACTTTATTGCATGGAACAAATCATCCTTGTGGCCCTCTATTATTTGCATATTTCATTAGACATTACAGAGTTGCATATTTCATTAGGCAGTACAGAGTTGCATATTTCATTAGACGGTACAGAGTTGCATATTTCATTAGACGGTACAGAGTTGCATATTTCATTAGGCAGTACAGAGTTGCATATTTCATTAGACAGTACAGAGTTGCATATTTCATTAGACAGTACAGAGTTGCATATTTCATTAGACAGTACAGAGTTGCACACACAATAATAAAAACTTGGTTTTTACTAGTGGGAAAAAAATGTAAATACATGTAATAATAAGCTAAATTTAGATATGAACTTTATAAACAGTAAATACCGGCAGTATCAGAAAAAGCTCCAGCAAGGTACATTTAGTATCAAAATAGTGAGGCAGAAAAGTGAAAGGTTTGAGAATTGATACTTTGAAGTTATAATGTTTTTGTCAAATCAAACAGGTTCCATGTTTCATGCAGTGAATTGGATTATAATGAAATGTATATATATTTCCACTTTCTCTAATTTTCTTTGGAATTCTGTTCCAAAATTAGTGGACCCAATTATTGAAAACTTTTCTTAAAGAGTTCATTATTTGGTTTTTGGAATAGAAAGATGGCTTGCTGAAGTTGATCTTAAAATGGGAGTGTTGCCTTGTTTTCTTACATGAAATAGTTTCCTTGAGATATAATGGGGCCATATTGTTTAAAACTGTTTACATAAGTTTAGCCTTTATCAAAAATATTTCTTCACTTATTGTTAACATTTTAATGTCATTCATTGCATTTGGGATGTTTTGACCATTATCAAGACAGGATGAGTTTGTTATTTCTTTTTTTGCAAGTGGACTAATTTGCAGATAATTATGTTACAAGTGTTCACAGATGATTACACCGATCCCATCCTCTTTGGACTCGAAGGACTACCATTATTATTATGTTACAAGTGTTTCCCCAAATAACATTACAGTAGTCTAGGTATGGTTGTACATAGCTTTTATAATATGGTAACTTGTTTAATAATTCATGATAAAATGAAAGTCACAGTTGAATCTGATTTGTTGTTTCTTTTTTATTTCCTTCTTGAACATTAATAAATGACATAACAACTGCTATTAAGTACTTTATGATATCACCTGAAGGAAAATGTGTACTATGCGTTGCAGCAGACATACTTTATCAAAATGGGACATGTCATTGTCTTGTGTACAGGACAAAGTCAGAACAGGAAATTCATTTTGAGAACAGTTGATTCACCAAAGCTATTAATAAAAGGGTGATCCATGATGTGAAAATAATAAAACTCATTCATCTGAATAACTGATGACATAAAATTTGAGGCAAGTGTAATGACTACTCAGTATAACAAGCATTGTATAGGTCCTTTTTCATTACATATTGCATTGTATAGGTCCTTTTTTTCATTACATATTGCATTGTATAGGTCCTTTTTCATTACATATTGCATTGTATAGGTCCTTTTTTCATTACATATTGCATTGTATAGGTCCTTTTTTCATTACATATTGCATTGTATAGGTCCTTTTTTCATTACATATTGCATTGTATAGGTCCTTTTTTCATTACATATTGCATCAGATTGTTGTTTCTTTAATCGATGACCTCATACTTGATGTGGCAAAAGGCTTGGTCTTTTCCATTATGCCTAGCAGTTTTGAACTCACACATCATCATATTAGATATACATGTATCTAGAACTCATATTGTACAGTTTAATGGAGCAGTAATCCAACTCACATCATCTCATTATACATATCACAACTTATATTGTACAGTTTAATGGAGCAGTAATCCAACTCACATCAGCTCATTATACATATCACAACTCATATTGTACAGTTAATGGAGCAGTAATCTAACTCACATCATCTCATCATACATAACTACAACTTATATTGTACGGTTTAATGGAGCAGTGATCCAACTCACACATCATCTCATCATACAGATCTATAACTTATATTGCGGAATTTAATGGAGCAGTAATCCAACTCACATCATCACATCATACATATCTACAACTCATATTGTGCAGTTTAATGGAGCATTAATCCAACTCACATCATCTCATTATACATATCACAACTCATATTTTACAGTTTAATAGAGCAGTAATCTAACTCACATCTTCTCATCATACATAACTACAACTCATATTGTACAATTTAATGGAGCAGTAATCCAACTCACACATGATCTCATCATACATATCTACATCTATTATTGTGCAGTTTAATGGAGCAGTAATCCAACTCACACATCATACATATATCTACAACTCATATTGCGCAGTTTAATGGAGCAGTAATCCAACTCACACATCATACATATCTAGAACTCATATTGCACAGTTTAATGGAATAGTAATCCAACTCACACATCATACATATCTACTAGTCATATTGTACAGTTTCATGGAGCAGTAATCCAACTCACACATCATCTCATCATACATATCTACAACTCATATTGTACAGTTTAATGGAGCAGTAATCCAACTCGCACATCATTTCATCATACATATCTACAACTCATATTGTACAGTTTAATGGAGCAGTAATCCAACTCACACATCATCTCACCATAAATATCTACAACTCATATTGTACAGTTTAATGGAGCAGTAATCCAACTCACACATCAACTACATAACTATAGCTTCTTTAACCATCCATACAATCTACTTTGTGAAAAGTCTGTGTTGGGTTTATCTTTTAAAAGAGTTTTGAAAACAAAATTGCCACATTTTTGTTTACAAATAAGGTGATGGCCTAATTGATAAAGATTGGCTTTGCATGGGAGAATCTTGGAACTGCTAATATATTGCCCTTTGATAAAATTCATCCAAAAATGGATCAGACAGACAGACAGACAGAATATTTTCGTTACTCTAATAAGTATATACAATGTTTCATATACCTCTATTTCTTATATCATTTTATTTTTATTATTGGTTAAAATTTATTTTTGCAGTACATATACAAAATTCATTATTCACTGATTTACCTATCAGTTTTTATTTTCCTTCCTTCTATTTATATATGAACAAACATTGTTGCAAGTAAGGAAATAGTTGTGACGTCCATAAATATTTACCTTGACAAGGAAATATAGCTTGTGCCAAAAATGTTGCAACAGTTTACTGCCCTCATGACGTAATTCAACACAAGGTGTAGCAAAGTGTCAGAAATAGTTCCACATACATGTATATCATAATTACCAACTGGAAGCAGTACAGTCCCAGACCTTCCATCACATACTGCATTGGCAGATTGTGGCATATGCTGTTCATTATTTTCATGATTTCAAGTGAGCAACTTGCTAAATGACACATTGGGCAAAATTGTTATTTGTTAAATTTATACACAAAAAATCTGGAATCCTTTGTCAAAAACCAGGAATTTTCTTTAAAAGTCTGCAATTGTTATCAGCATATTGACTTTCCTAATTTGCTTCTATAGAACATCTTATGTTGGGCTATTCTAATGGTAATTAATTGCTTTTATTAACCAATACAATTTAGTCTTTTCCTCTTTTTAAATTTATTATGCATTGATATTAGTATAAAAAAATTGTTTTGGATAACATGAATGTACTGTGGAGTTCATTAGTACATACAGCAGTGTACTGACTCAAGTCAGCATTATCATGGAGGTTTCCCTTGTCATAGTTACATTGTGTAGTAACTCAAGTCAGCATTATCATGGAGGTGTCCCTTGTCATAGTCACATGGTGTAGTACCTCAGGTCAGCATTATCATGGAGGTGTCCCTTGTCATAGTCACATGGTGTAGTAACTCAAGTCAGCATTATCATGGAGGTCTTCCTTGTCATAGTCACATGGTGTAGTAACTGAAGTCAGCATTATCATGGAGGTGTCCCTTGTCATAGTCACATGGTGTAGTAACTCAAGTCAGCATTATCATAGAGGTGTCCTTTGTCAGAGTCACATGGTGTAGTAACTCAAGTCAGCATTATCATGGAGGTGTCCCTTGTCAAAGTCACATGGTGTAGTAACTCAAGTCAGCATTATCATGGAGGTGTCCCTTGTCATAGTCACATGGTGTAGTAACTCAAGTCAGCATTATCATATAGGTGTCCCTTGTCATAGTCACATGGTGTAGTAACTCAAGTCAGCATTATCATGGAGGTGTCCCTTGTCATAGTCACATGGTGTAGTAACTCAAGTCAGCATTATCATGGAGGTGTCCATTGTCATAGTCACATGGTGTAGTAATTCATGTCAGCATTATCATGGAGGTGTCCCTTGTCATAGTCACATGGTGTAGTAACTCAAGTCAGCATTATCATGGAGATGTCCCTTGTCATAGTCACATGGTGTAGTAATTCAAGTCAGCATTATCATGGAGGTGTCCCTTGTCATAGTCACATGGTGTAGTAACTCAAGTTAGTACTATCATTGAGGTGTCCCTTGTCATAGTCACATTATCTGTAGATGAATGCACCATCATAAATCAAAGGAAATGGCCTGAGGATGTTTACAAGGATTTGCTTTGGATTGTTAAAGAGTCAGTACTTATTTTGTTCATTATTTTGGTAATATGATTTCAAATGAACACAGCAGAAACTATACATTGTAATTAATTCTAACTGATAGGTTTACCTAGATTACATTATTGTAATTACAAAAAGGTACAAGTATTTAATCGACTTTCACAAAAACAATTCATGTTTTTTTGGTTTCCAAAATGTCAACAAAAATTGACCAAATATGAAGTAATCCCTTAAATATAAATTGTAAATTTCAGGTTACTCACCTGTAACATCAGTGATCGCTATGGTAATTGTAAATTTCAGGTTACTCACCTGTAACATCAGTGACCACTATGGTGTTAGGACAATATGTGCTTTTTTATATTTAAATCTCAGGTCACACACAGGTAGCATATGAGAACAACAAATAATATGTACGTGATAAGAAATTGTGTTTGGAATATGTTGAATATAAAATGTTTATATGCAGTTTTTGAGAATAAGAATTAAGAGAAACTTATCATTCATCATTTACATTAATATTCCAAATTTTTACGTTTTTTAATCTTTTAATCGGAGTGTACATTACCATGACATCTATGTAGCAAATTCATACTGAAAAACAATGAGATATTATATAATCATTATGATAATATAATCTTGTTTCTTTAAGAAGGTAAAAATACATTTAAACATCAATTTTACAGCAAGTTTCTATCAAGCAACACCCATCATAAATCTGACACCTATCACAACTTTGAACAATTATGCATATACACATACACGGTCAAACATATTTGTAGGTAGTTGCACATCATAAAAAGTACTAGTATATCTAACTGTCTAATAACAAGATCAACTCAAATAAATGGATGGAAAGACAAACAGAGTTTTTCTCAACTCATGTTGTATCGCTATTACTGTAATATTAGTTATCAAATTTATTTATCACCAATGTCATTTTTTGCACAAAGATGACACATTTTGCCCTGATCTGGTGTTTTTTCCCCATGCCCTGCATCAACTTGGAGTCTGTCATTACTCCCTCTAAATTTGAGCAGAATTAAATATGTTTCGATGTTGATATTGCAAGTAATTTTAAAAATTCAGATCCTCCTATAAAAGGAAATGCCTACCTTTGATGAAGATGCAACTTTATGCATTCCATTCTTGAATATGGAAGTTGTTTATTGTTTGGACAAATCTAGCTTTTGTAGCTTGTTTTTTTTTTTTTTTTATAGAGTCTTGACAAAAAGGATAGATT
Organism: Margaritifera margaritifera; assembly: GCA_029931535.1. Taxonomy (NCBI): domain Eukaryota; kingdom Metazoa; phylum Mollusca; class Bivalvia; order Unionida; family Margaritiferidae; genus Margaritifera; species Margaritifera margaritifera. The sequence continues at coordinate 3,890,965 of JAQPZY010001578.1, forward strand.
CTTCCAACTGTATTTAAAATAATTTTTATGCATTCAATCCATTGGTAATTTTGATCCATTTTTGACTTATCATATATTATGCTATATAATAGTTTTGAAATTTTTGAGAATTTTTTTTCATTGAAAAATGAGATAAAAAATCCAATGATCTGAGATTAAATGTATACATTGTGTGTGTATGTTCTCTCCTATACATTTATAAGGATTATTTCAAAATAGCTTTGAAATGTTTTGCATTTTCTCATTTTTAGTGAAGTTTTAGAAACTAACAAAATATAAAACTTTACTATTACTTTCTGCATGCACTATTGGTAGAGACACTATAAAAAATCACACATCTTTTGAGGCTTGAAAAAAAATGGGAATTTATGAACAAAACCCTGAGGGCAGGAATCATGATAAAAACCTGGAAATTCCTGGGAAATCAGGACATATCACATGTATGCAGTATAGGAGACAATTTTATGATGTAACTTTATTACTCTATCTCTCTTAATGCTAATGCCCAACTTACATGTATACAGTAATCAAATTGATAGTGATGTACTCTAATATACATAAAAATGGAGTAAATAAGCCAACTCAGTCTGGTTCAGCATGTTCATTCCATCAAATATAACACAAAAGATGGCACATAAGGTCAATTTATACAAAACTTTTATTTCTTTCATGCTACAACAATGACAATATCATGACAAGGCATAAGTACAAGGTCCACTAGCTGTGTTTGATCAAGTATATGTACACTGAACAGAAAACAGTATAGACCTAGATCTACCTTTGTATAATGTACTGGATACTTTGATCAAGGTCCGTAGTCATTCTTCTTAGGAATCTTTTGATTACTATAGAAACATTGAACTGAAGTAAACAACTACATTTTGCACTATAATACTCATACAACTGATGTTAATGTATTGTGTTAGTGTATTGTGTTGATGCATTATGTTTTCAGGTCCATGTACATGTATTCGGCTAAAACACGGTATTGGTGCTGAGAGTAGTCTCACTCACTTAAAAAATTGAAATGTTTGATAGAACATTTCAATGAAGCTCATTATATACCCTAGGGTGTCCCCTAGTCAGATCAAGTTAGATTTAGCTTGAACATGCATGCGATTTTGTTTAACCATTATTTCAATTCATTGGTATAACAACAGTTACAGTCACTACACTTGGTGTATAACATGCAAGAAAAACAGCATGAAAACTTTAAAACTTTATTTTTTTTCACAGTAACATCAGTAACAGGATATCAACATTTAAAGTAAACAACATAACTGGAAGTGGTAAACAACTTAATAACAAAATCAAAACATCTATGACAAAGGTATCACTAAGAAAAAAAACCTAACCATGAAACTTTTGCATAACAAACATAAAAGACATAGAATAATCTTATTTAGGCATTTATCTAACACCAAGAAGAATATTTAAACAAACAAAATCATTAATACTGGCCAAAAGTATTGCAAACTTCCATAAGAGTCAGAAGTACATTGTCCATAAAATTGGTTACAGACACTACAAAACTATAGCATTTCAATACAGCTGCAGAACCATACATATCTCCATAAAATTCACTTCAAAAATAATTCAACATGAACACATTGACTAGAATTATTCATTAAATGAATGTTGATTAGTTAATAAAATGATAAAACCACATTGTAACAGGTATATGTCCAATACTTGTGTTAAAATTATGAACTGGTAAATAGCACTTGAAAGTTTAATACTAAATAGTGTTTGTAAGAGTAAAATATTGAAGTATAATGAATGTTCAATAAATCATAGTCACTAAAGTATTGTTCAACCCAAGGTGCTGACTCAAACACAGACCCATATGTGATTGATCTTAAGGTTACAGACACTACACATTAAACCTTGACTTTATATTGTCATTTCAAATAGAAGTGCTTATGATTTTTTTCCAGATTTGACTTGAGCTTAGACAATTCAGCTGCATTAAACTTGAAATGACCCCTTTCATTGACTATTTGTGGAGCTTTTACCCTGTACAAGATAGCATCTAGAGCCTCTTGTGAATAATCATCTTTTTCAGGCCAAACATACATGTTGCCAGACTTTCTCATGTATTTAAGTCTAACTTCGTTATGAAGAATGTCTATTACTTCTGCTAAGTATACATCTAGAGGTCCCTTCTTTGGCTTAAGTCCTACAGCAACAAATTCTCCAGGGTGGTATTTCTCTATTGGTTTCTCTGTGTTGGTTGGTGCTTTTTTGTCAACTTTGATCTTCTTTGTCACAATGTTTTGTCTTTCTGTTGACTTCCGTTTCTTATTAGGCTTTTCGCTTGTTGCTGAGTTATGATCTTTCTGGTTACTTCCTTGTTTTCTTTTCTTGTCATTATTTTCTATTGTTGATGGATTCTTGTCTTTAAGTTGTTTTCCTTTCTGACTTAAATTATCTTTATTGAGTACTAACTTTCTCATTTCCCAGGCATTAACATTTTCGCTGAAGTTGCATCTCCCGTCAACCTTCATGCATTGCTCACAATAACAGCTCAGATTTCTTATGCTCAGTTCATAATCATTGCTTCCTGACTTTACAGCATGTAATTTTCTTGTACCTAGCAGTGTTTGCACATCAGTTTCTTCTCTATTTCTCTCAACATCTTTAACAAGGATGAACTCCCTTCTCGAAACTGTTTTAGCTTCATTATCTGTATTTTCCATTTTCAGTTTCTCTGTACAGAAATGATATACATCTTCTGCACAACCTATCACCTTTCTATTGCTGATTACAGCTCTGTAGCAAGCATTCTTGACTGTCGCACCGAGACCATCGCAAACACTTTCCATGTGATGTTTCGAAATAATTTCGTGTTACAGATGGCTTTTTCCTCAGACTTATGTCAGCAAAGGCTTTCTTCCCCTTATACTGGGCAGCACGGCCATCTGTCCACTCATGGATCTCCTCTACTTTCACACCTTTCTTCTTCAGAATTTCTATAGCTTTGTTCTCAAAAGTGATAGCTAAGTCTGCATCATGTTTGGTTTCTTCACTGATGCCAATAATGGCATGCTTTATCTTGAATTCTTTTTCTCCCTGTTTTTCTGTATAGTAACACATGATTGGATGTATTGTAACTTGGTTCCTGTCGAAGAATCCAGATTGTACTTCACTTTGAAAAACACACCCATAGTTCTCACTAAAGTCCATGACCATAGCAATAGAACCCTCACCAATTCTATCAACACAAATTCCCATCTGTTGCTGTTGCCATTTGGCCCTGAAAACGTGCTCTGGATACTCTTGCATGTCAGTTTCTAAGCATGTAATTAATGTTTTTATGTCTGTTTCTTTAGGCACACAGGAGACGCAACGCTTTACTTTATCATCTTTTGCTATTTCTATACTTTCCCATTGATGCCATGATATCTGCCTGTCACTATACTTTTCAACAAATGGTTTAAGGTAACTCTGCAAACATTTCACACCGCATTGTTTGCATTCTCTTCTTAAACATTTAATAGCTGGATTGGTGTCGTATTTACAAAAAGTAGCATCACTTAAGCTTTTCTTATCTACTGAAATTTCATCCAAATCTCCATTTTCTTTCACTGCTTTTTTTACATTTGTTAGTGCCTCACTTTTTAGGGCCACGTTACAGCACTTTTGGCATAAGCATGATCTTCTGCTTGTTTCAGACACCTTTTTAACATTCACTGGTTTCAATTTAGAAAATGAAGTTAATCCTATTTTGTGACTATGGTTCCTTAACTTGTAGTCTTTGTAGGCTTCTTCTAATGTCATAGTCATCACATGTTTTTGAAGTATTTCTTTTTGACCACCTTTTCTTACTTTCACAGTTTCACGTTTATTAGGCACTTCCCTACTGATTTCTGGACTTAGAAAAAAATCTTTCACAGATTTCTTTAATGGAGAGTTAAGTGCATCCCTTCTTCTTTTTCTTTGTTTCGTCTCCCACCATGTAGAACTAGGTTTTTGCCCTTTCACTGATAATTTGAAATACTTTTTTAGTCTGTGTCTTTTATATTTCTTCAGTAATGCGTCACAAATGATGTTGTATGCATGTTTCTTTGCACCCCCTTTCCTTGTTTTCACTTCTGAAATGCTCTCTGACACAGATTGTATAACAGTATCTGTCAATTCAAGTTTTTTTCTGCAATCCGGTGTCATTATCATTATATTCCTATTTAGAAACTTTGATGTTGATGGAGATTCAATTAATTTACTTATGATGACTGCTTTTCTCTTTGGGGTATTTGGTAATACTTCCTTTACCTTTTTTAATTGTCTGTACAGAGTTGCTTTAGGTAACACTTTATTCATTGGTGAATCTCTGGCTGACCCAGTATTTCCTATTTCACAATCAGTCTGAATACACTCTTGCTGTATACTTTCATTCAGTTTGATACGCATTCTCCATGCTTGGGTTCTTTTCACAGCTTCTTTCTTCTTTCTACTTAATTCAGCAGTTTTCGGACTTCTTAAATCAACACTCTTATTAACCGATATTGCCAGGGCTGCTTTTTCTTTCTTTTTCTGGCGATACCTTTTCATTTCTTCACGTTTTTTCCTTCTTAATTCTTGTTGAAGATTTGAATCGGAAAGTGATTGCTGTTTTTTTAGTAGTCTTGCATCTTTTCTTCTTTCTCTATCAACCCTTTTTAGCTCCTCATGTTTCGCCTTATTTTCCCTCTGTTTTTTTCTCCAGGCTTGTACCTTTAGCCTCGTCTTCTCCCTTCTAGCTTTAATCTTCTGTTCATCTTCTTCTGGCTTATCTTTGCTTCCTAAAAGCAAACAACTTCATTCTCATTTTTGTTCCTCTATGTATACGGATGAAATTTAGACTTTACAAAACATACTTGTAATGAGTACGCAATATGCTTTCATACATAAGCAAACTGGAATAACCTGTAGATTCTTAAAGAAAAGTATCTGATTGAAAAAGAAATAGCATAAAACCTGATGATTATTCAATGTTCTAGCATTTACAATGATTGCACACTTTCCTTAATAATGTAAACAACAGTCGGGTCAATTCACATGTCTAGTAGTGTCTGTAACCATTTGACAATATCAGCAATGTATCCAATACTAAGTCTGAGCTCATTGAATTCTCATAATATTTCTGTTTGAATTTACTAGTCTAATGATATGGAATGCAAAAATACTCAGTTTCAATTGCATATCGTAAGAAATCACTGAAAATGTTGCCTGTTATCAGAAATCTAGATGAAAGAAACTATAAATATACCAAAATATTACAAATTGCAGACAGACAATATGTCAAAATTTAGCCTTACACATCAATACTGTAATAGGAAACATAATTCGGCTTCATTTTTTTAAAAAAAAACAGGGATAAAGTCATAGACAGTATAAAAAGGGGATATTGGTTACAGACACTACAATTTAAGAGTGTGGTTTACCATTCAATACAAACTTACCAGAGTTGTTCCCAGAGGTTTGCTTTTGTCGTCTTCCCATGTCTTAGGGATGTACCATGGTAAAGAACAGAAAAAGTAATTAGGCAGCTTCTTCTAGGATAAGAAATTCAGGTTACATTGTCTTGTAGTAAATTACTCAAACAGACAGTGCTGCAAGAATGATGCAATATTCAATCAAGAGAGTTATTGCATCACTTTTTTGCTCTTGGCTGCAGAGGTAAATAGATGATGCAACATTACATCACATAAGATGGAACTTTCTATTGAGAAAAACAATGTTTTAATGACAAGTAGAACAATATTTTTATCTTTCATTTTTATACCTGTTTGTGTAGTGTCTGTAACTTTTTTTATTGAGTTGCTGTTTTTTTATGGTACAATACAGCACCACCAATTTTGGCCAACTTGGACATCACATGGATACACATGAGCCTTTGTAGGATTTATACTTTTCCATAATGAAACAACAAAATTATTGCCATATAAACTTGTAAAGGTTACAGACACTACAAAATTTAGAACTGGAAAGTTTGACAAAGAACAAGCTCTCAATCGAATATCTTGGCTAGCCATGTGATTTAAATGGTTTTACTACTTATTATAATATAAAGTCGAGTTCTAGATGTCAATAAAAGTTATAATGAATGTTATTTTGTACAAAATGTTGGCATATAACAACAGATTAGTGTTTGAATTTCAGTGTTGAAACAAAACTTCTACTGACGGTATTTTGCTTATAAAATCCATAATATTTTACCGATTTCTTTAATTCAAGAAGCAATATTTGCAGGATAGAATTCCGCATAAAACCAGACCAATAAATGCATAATTTCAGTATGATATTTAGAGAATTCTCTATTTTATATTCAAGCTTTTTTTGAGTGAGACTACATAACGCTCAAAAATGGCCATTTTTAGAGCTTGTTTCCATGCATATCTCAACAATGGGTTACACTAACCTCTTGAAATTTTCAGGAAAGTAAGAGAGGTATATGCCAGGCTTACCAATCTTTAAAATTGGTTCATATCTTGTTTAATTTTTCTATTTCATGCATATAACATGAAAATTCCTTTATCAGCACCAATACCGTGTTTTAGCCGATTACATGTACTTATTCTCTTCCTGAGACAAGAAATGAAATTTTTGTCTCATTTTTATGTTCTTCATGATTCAGTTATTTTTTCTAAATGATCAAATTTTTCTTTTTCATTAGAAATGCATCGGAAAAGAATATTTTAAGGATTTCTGTTTCTTTAGTTGACATAAGTTTTGTGGGAAGCAGCAAGCTGTATAATCCAAAATAATTATCAGTCATGGCAGCTCAGTAGTTAAAACGTTGGACTTATGACCAGAAGGCATGGTTGATACAACCTTGAGAAATCAATGAATATAACAGGTGCCTTAAAAACTCTTTGAATTTAAAAACTTTGGTTTTATCCTTGAGAAGTCCTTAAATTTGTTGAAAAATTCTTAGAATTTTGCCAAAAACTCTTGGAATATATCTTAAGGTAATTCAAAATGATCAAACTGAATAAATATATCACTTTTAATTTTTCAATTTAGAGCTTTTGTTATTCACATATTTTCCCAAAAAATAATGAATAAATGAAACAAAATTTGATCAAATAACACACAACACTTATATCAGGTAATACTCCTAACAGATATCAGGTAATACTCCTGACAGTTATCACATAATACTCCTGACAGATATCAGGTAATACTCCAAACAGATATCAGGTAATACTCCTGACAGTTATCAGGTAACACTCCTGACAGATATCAGAAAATACTGACAGATATTAGGTAAAACTCCTGACAGATCAGGTAATATTCCTAACAGATATCAGCTAATACTCCTGATTTTTGTGAAGTAATACTCCTGACATATATGAGGCAATACTCTAATACTCCTGACAGATATCAGGTAATACTCCTGACAGATTGGGCCAGGCCGCATATTCTCTAATCTTATTGAGCAAGAAACTCAAACTCAATGTCCAAAAACTTGGGACAGTCTATAACTTTAATGAGAATAATGCTAAACTTACAGAAATTTCAGATTTTTAATACTTGGGTCCCTCTGCTGTACTGCCAGATTTTCATGGCATAGGTGTGCCCTAAGCATCATAATATCTGATTTTTGGGGTTTTAAGTTTGACCTTGAGGTTGCTTTCTCAGAGAGGTTTTAGAATACAGGTCCTGGAAATCATAAAACCCCTGAGCTTAAGGTTGACCTTCAGGCTGCTTTGTCAGTGAGATTTAGAATACAGGTCCTGGAAATCATAAAACTCCTGAGTTCAAGGTTGAGCTTGAGGTTGCTTCCTTATTGGGGTTTTAGAATGTGGGTCCTGGAAATCATAAAACTCCTGAGTTTAAGGTTGAGCTTGAGGTTGCTTCCTCAGTGAAGTTTGAGAATACAAGTTGTGGAAATCGTAAAACTCCTGAGTTTAAGGTTGAGCTTGAGGTTGCTTCCTCAATTAGGTTTGAGAATACAAGTTGTAGAAATCGTAAAACTCCTTAGTTTAAGGTTGAGCTTGAGGTTGCTTCCTCAGTGAGGTTTAGAATACGGGTCCTGGAAATCATAAAACTCCTGAGTTTAAGGTTGAGCTTGAGGTTGCTTACTCAGTGAGGTTTGAGAATACAAGTTGTGGAAATCATACAACTCCTGGGCATAAGTTTGAGCTTTAGGGATTAAGTTTGAGCTTGTGGTTGCTTAATCAGAAAGTTTTAAAAATACAGATCACAGAAATCATACAACTGCTGAGCATAAGTTTGAATTTGTGGTTGCTTAATCAGAAAGTTTTAAAAATACAGATCACAGAAATCATACAACTGCTGAGCATAAGTTTGAATTTGAGTTTGAGCTTGAGATTTTATTTCATCCACTTACCAATGGCTTGGTTTTGAATTGTCTGAATGGCTCATAATATAAACTCAGTCTCAAACTCAAGCTCCATTTTTTATGGTAGCTCTCAATAGTTCTAAATTTTGGGATAAACCAGAAAACCAGGGAAAAACCCAGACCAACATTGGATAGCCACTACAACCACTGTAAATGCAAGCTCAAACCCTGGTCTGCAGAGGTACAGTAAGTGTGCTATAGCTCTCCAATGATCTATGGACAGTAGAGATTCCTACCATTCCAGATTTTTCCGATTTATCAAAAAAATTTGGAGAAAATTCTACATTCTTAATTTCATTGAGAAAATTGCAGGCAATCTGTTGGTTTTTTTTAAAAAAAACCTTGAACAGGAGTTTTCTATACAGATACGTGTTGGAGAAAAACTGTGCATAAGTGAAAAATGGTGGCAGATTTGATTAGAAAATACTGATTTCACAAGGAAAACAAATGTTTATGGTTATTGTTTTGGCCAAAATTATTCACATTTCTGGAACTGAAGGAATGGGTACAATATTTATTTTCACTGGACATCAGTTGTTACTGTGTACAGCTATGTAAAGGCTCATAGAAAGATGCAATATGGTTGTACAGAAGTTTGTTATTGTCAACAAATGGGTTAATCATTCTGGACTGGCTGCCTAGATTCTGAAATATTTATGTTAGGATTTTCTGATAAGCATGTTCATGGGTTGTCATCCCTGAGATAGGCCTGTAGGACTGCTACGCTCATAACAGGTGAACAGATAACACTGTTATGACCAAAAGTTCATGTGCAAAAATATTGTGCAGCAAATGCCCGTTTCTATAGGCTAATATGTAACCCATATTATTTTTTTTGTAGTTGTGAAGAGATCTGATGAAAAATGCTCAAAATAAAATCTTGAGATACCTGCCATCCCCTTATTCTACAATTGGCCAGTCAAAAAATCTAAACATGTTTATAAACACTATCTAAAGATTGTTGGAGAGCTATGCCATGCTAATATCCAGGGAATTTGTGATAGTATACCGTCTACCTTGGTATGAAGGTGAAATGGGGTGGGGTGGGTGTGAATGATCAGTCCATTAGTAGATAATAATACCTAATTTCATTAAAATGATCACAGGGAATGTTGAACTATGAAATCATGTACAAAGAGGGTATGGATTACTAGATTAATAATTAAAAACATCAAACTCTTGAAGTTCTTGCCGTTGTTATGGTGGTGGTGGTGGTGGCAGTGATGTTCCTGTATCCATTCTGTTTGGTCAAATGTAAAGTACAAGTGGTAGCGACGTGTTAACCATTCAAGAAATATAACTGAGTAGTCAAACTGGTTTTAATAATCCTTTTCTTTTGTTGAAATTTGTACAAGTTGTAATTTTATCAAAGTTTTAGATTGGGTAATTAGCAGAAATTCTAAAAACAAGTGAAGAATAAAATTCATCTAAATTTGAGGGAAGCACTAGAAGTATACACTTTCCATGCATAAAAGAATAGACTGAATATGTAAATAATGGGATCAGCAACCTTCAGGTCTTCTTAGAAAGCCATAAATGTACTTGACAAGGAGAAACAAGGAGACCCAATTAATGTATACAAAACAAAACAAGTTCCGACAACATAAAATCTGTCATGCAAACATACCTTTTTTGCTTGTGATTAAAGCATGCCCAAGTGCATATAGATCAGGGCCTACACTGGTAAATCTGCCAGTATTTTATGCATGCCCAAGTACATGCAGATCAGGACCCACTTTTTTAATTCTACCAGTTATTAAAGCATGCCCAAGTACATGCAGATCAGGGCCTACACTGTTGATTCTGCCAGTATTTAATGCATGTACAAGTACAGACAGATCAAGTCTACACTTTTATTTCTGCCAGTATGTAATGCATGATGAAGTGCAAATAAGTCAGGGTTTTAATGCATGCCCAAGTGCAACAGATCAGGACCTACACTGTTAATTCTGCCTGTGTGCAAACAGATCAGGACCTACACTGTTAATTGTACCTGTGTGTAAACACTGTTAATTCATGCCCAAGTGCAAACAGATCAGGACCTACATTGTTAATTCTGCCTTTGTGCAAACAATCAGTACCTACACTGTTAATTTATGCCCAAGTGCAAACAGATCAGGACCTATACTGTTAATTCATGCCTAAGTGCAAACAGATCAGGACCTACACTGTTAATTCATGCCCAAGTGCAAACAGATCAGGACCTACACTGTTAATTCATGCCCAAGTGCAAACAGATCAGGACCTACACCGTTAATTCATGCCCAAGTGCAAACAGATCAAGACATACACTTGTAATTCTGCCTGTGTGCTAACAGATCAGAACCTACACTGTTAATTCATGCCAAGTGCAAACAGATCAGGACCTAACTGTTAATTCATGCCCAAGTGCAAACAGATCAGGACCTAGACTGTTAATTCATGCCCAAGTGCAAACAGATCAGGACATACACTATTAATTCTGCCTGTGTACAGACAGATCAGGACCTACACTTTTAATTCATGTCTGTGTACAAACAGATCAGGACCTACACTGTTAATTCAAACGTGTGCCAACAGATCAGGACCTACACTTTTAATTCTGCATGTGTGCCAACAGATCAGGACCTACACTTGTAATTCTGCCTGTGTGTCAACAGATCAGGACCTAAACTTTTAATTCTGCCTGTGTGCAAACAGATCAGGACCTACACTGTTAATTCTACCTGTGTGCAAACAGATCAGGACCTACACAGTTAATTCATCCCTGTGATTTCAGCATAAACCCTGATCTAGGAACCATTGTGGCTGAAGTGGTTAAGGCATTGGACATGTGACCCGAAGGGTGCAGATTTGATTCCCACCATCATATTAGCCTGTATTAACCACTTTGGTGTGTTCTTTGGAAAGGCAATTTATTTTTCTTGCTCTAGCATGATATAACCTTCAAAGTATTGCTGTGTCATAAAATACCAAAAGCAATAAGTCTTCTGTACAGATATATACATTTATGCCAATGTCGCTGTGTCATAAAATGCCAAAAGCAATAAGTCTTCTGTACAGATATATACATTTATGCCAATGTCGCTGTGTCATAAAATGCCAAAAGCAATAAGTCTTCTGTACAGATATATACATTTATGGCAATGTTGCTGTGTCATAAAATGCCAAAAGCAATAAGTCTTATGTACAGATATATACATTTATGGCAATGTTGCTGTGTCATAAAATGCCCAAAAGCAATAAGCCTTATGTACAGATATATACATTTATGGCAATGTTGCTGTGTCATAAAATGCCAAAAGCAATAAACCTTATGTACAGATATATACATTTATGGCAATGTTGCTGTGTCATAAAATGCCAAAAGCAATAAGCCTTATGTACAGATATATACATTTATGGCAATGTTGCTGTGTCATAAAATGCCAAAAGCAATAAGCCTTGTGTACAGATATATACATTTATGGCAATGTTGCTGTGTCATAAAATGCCAAAAGCAATAAGCCTTATGTACAGATATATACATTTATGGCAATGTCGCTGTGTCATAAAATGCCAAAAGCAATAAGCCTTATGTACAGATATATACATTTATGCCAATGTCGCTGTGTCATAAAATGCCAAAAGCAATAAGCCTTATGTACAGATATATACATTTATGGCAATGTTGCTGTGTCATAAAATGCCAAAAGCAATAAGCCTTATGTACAGATATATACATTTATGGCAATGTTGCTGTGTCATAAAATGCCCAAAAGCAATAAGCCTTATGTACAGATATATACATTTATGGCAATGTTCATACTGTACTTTCCAAATATTTAAGTCAGAAAATTTTGATCAGGGTACATACTTCAAGCTGAAAGGTTTTATAAAAGGGGACCAGACTGTTTACACTTCTCTTGAATATTCATTTACCAGCATGTATCACTCTCCATCAAGAAAATCCGTATTGCTGTACATGCATCTTGGGTCCATGCCACAGGGTCTTATTAATGATACACATGAGTACCCATATTTCTCAGGTGAATTAGGCCATAATAAATATTCTATAAACGATAAAGGTCCAAACCCTCGTCAACCAATGAATCTTTACAGTTCCAAGCTCAATCAAGTTTAACCATCTCTATTGTGTAAAATTGACAACAACAATCTCCAAGTCTGATGTGTGGTCACGGCTGATACATACCTTTGTCCCCTTCATATCCCCATTCAGCACCACCTAGGGAGAAAAAGAAAAAGAGCAATTATTAGTAATAGTGCTTAGAAGCCGTTATATATGCCATTTAAATGCATTATGTGCCTTTGAAATTTATGAATGTCATATTTCTATGGAGTAATATTTTTTGTTTTAATTTTGATAATTACAAATATATACTTATTTGTTACTTTCTATTGAATTCTTTATCTCTTATTTATCTGCGTATATTTAATCAAGTCACAATAACATCAAGTAAAATTGACCAGTTTTGTTACAAATACAGCGGCCCATTACCATATAAGCCATCAGTATTATGCACAAGTTACTGTCATGGAACCATGACATAGACTGAATATTATTTATGAAATTGCAGCTTGATTTATTTCATTTAATGTTTGTTGAATGTTTCTAACCCATTATAGTGTGATTTCACTGAAAATATTCACTGCTATAAACGATTTTGCATACAAAATACCACTTATAACATGGCTTGTTATAATATGGTTTCGCATATAAAATACTCTTTATAACATAGACCATTATAATACGGTTTTGCATATAAAATACCCTTTTATAACATAGCCCATTATAATATGGTTTTGCATATAAAATACCCTTTTATAACATAGCCCATTATAATACGGTTTTGCATATAAAATACCCTTTTATAACATAGCCCATTATAATATGGTTTTGCATACAAAATACCCCTTTATAACATAGCCCATTATAATATGGTTTTGCATATAAAATACCCTTTTATATCATAGCCTGTTATAATATGGTTATGCATACAAAATACCCCTTTTTATTATATATATCATAATGAGATATTGAAATATATCAGTGGGAGAATAATGATATCGCCACAGTGGCAATACCACTTTTATTGCCACAGTGGCAATATCACTGTTGGAACTACTTTCTTTTTCCATTTAGGAAGTATATCTGCCCTTATGTATGTTATTCAGACCTGTATTTCCACATTTAGGTCTATTTCATTTTTTCTTCTCCTTTTTCTTTTCTCTCTCTCTCTCCACCCTTGCTCTCTCTCTCTCCCTATCAGGATGAATATATCTTAAAATGTGTCAAGACAATGAACCCCAAACAACAAAAAGCAGGCTTCAAGTGTTATCTGTTTTTTTATAATTAGTTTTCCGCATGAATCATACAAATTGTCAGTGACTGAACTTACATGACTGTTTGCTATTAGATATTCTGTGTCACCCATACAGTATCATATTCCTGTTACCCTGCAGGGCCGAGAAAATTTTTTTGATACACTAGTCTAGGACAAGTGGTTTCAGAAAATTCACTTGTCCCACCTTACTTTTCACGTGTCCCACCTTACTCTTCACTTGTCTCACCTTACTTTTCACTTGTCCCAAAATGGTAATCACTTGCTGAGATTTGATGAGATGTATGTACTTAAACCATAGAAAAAACAAACGAAATAATATACAACATAATTATTTCTTAAAGGAATTAAATTTTTCTAAAACATTGGTTGTTATACATTTGGCTTTTTCATGTTCATGTAAATATGTTTTAGCTGATGGATTTTTAAAAAAGTCCATGCTGCACAGGCCTTGTGGGGTCCAGACATGTCATGAGACTTGATTGGTTCAATCCTGAATTTGTCAGTTCCACTGACAAATACACTGGGTGAATTTCCAACCTGTGCCAGTTTTGAATATTGTTTGCAATAACTGCAAAACATCTTTCCTTCCAATATATAATATAACTTTGCTTATGATATGACTTATATAATGTGGCCTCACCTATATACATAGCCCATTATAATACGGTTTTGCATACAAAATACCCCATTATAACATAACTTGTTATAATACGGTTATTCATACAAAATACCCCTTTATAACAGAACTTGTTATAATACGGTTATTCATACAAAATACCCCATTATAACAGAACTTGTTATAATATGGTTATTCATACAAAATACCCCTTTATAACAGAACTTGTTATAATACGGTTATTCATACAAAATACCCCATTATAACAGAACTTGTTATAATACGGTTATTCATACAAAATACCCCTTTATAACATAACTTGTTATAATACGGTTATTCATACAAAATACCCCTTTATAACATAACTTTGCTTATGATATGATTTAATATAATGTGGCCTCACCTATAATGCAGGAGATTTCTGTGACTGAAGCGTATTTGATTACTTATTTGTCATTTAAAAGTCTGTGTGATTACACACATACACATAAACAGACAATGATCACAATATTACTCATACATAAGCACCTATACACTTAAATAAGATGTTAGATATTAGACTATCTCTCTCTCAGGGAGCTGCAACAGCTCAGTTGGTAGAGCATGAGACTTGTAATCCAAGGGTTGTGGGTTCAATACCAGCGTAGGCCAGCCCAGGTAAGCTGTTTTGACATATCCTTGGGAAAGGTACTTTGGTCCCATTTCTTCTGCATGATATAGCCAATAATGTGTTACAATTAATGCTGTTAAAGCCAGAAAAAAATCTCTCTCTCTCTCTCTCTCTCTCTCTCTCTCTCTCTCTCAAAACTTTTCCTCTGCATATGTGTAAATAACAGTCTTTGGCCTTTATCTTGTTCAAATAACATCTCCAGAAGATAAATAAGTATTGTTGGGAGAAGTTGATGTTATAAGTGATTTATCTCATTCAAGTCTGTTTGACCTGAGACAACTTGACATCTAACAGTTAAACTTATGGCTGTCATTTGACCCTACCCTGTTTCAGCTTGGCACTTGTGATAAGGAATGATAACATTGAATGAGAACATAAAACACAATTGGAGATTTTGTTAAATGAACACATGACATAGTGTCATGACCCCTTTGATCACAAATCATACTAAAAAATCAAGCTATCGTGTGATCTTGAATTGGAAAACCATTGAGTCAGTGACATTATCTGGTCATCAGGGACGTTAGAAATCTACACCTAAAGGGCATATTTGAGAGGAAATTCAGAGGTCCATGTGAGTTTTGGACACATTGACTTAAATAATATACAGTGTTGAGTTTTGAAAACAAAGACAACATTATTATATAGTCAAAGCCTGAGGTTTGGACACTTTGACCTCAATGATATGCAGTCAAAGTCTGATGTTTGGATACATTGACCTCATTATTATATAGTCAAAGCCTGAGGTTTGGACACTTTGACCTCAATAATATGCAGTCAAAGCCTGAGGTTTGGACAAGGTGACTTCAGTCAAACCTGAGTTTTGGACACATTGACCTCAATAATATAAAATGAAAGCCTGAGTTTGGACACATTGATCTCAGTAATATACAGTCAAAGCTCAAGTTATGGACACATTGACCTAAATAATATACAGTCAAAGCCTATGGTTTGGACACATTGACCTCAAAATAGACAGTTTAACCTGAGGTTTAGACAAATTTACCTCAGTAAATAAATAGTCGAACCTGACTTAAGTTGCCACATCTAGAGAGTGAACAAATGATTGAAGACATGTGGCTGCTGGATAGGTCTTTACTGCTTCAATAATTGGATGTAAGGAATCAATAAAAAAAATAGGAAGATGCTAAAGAAAGGTGATTACTTAACAGGTAATCCTTAAGGCAGGTTTGACTGTCAGTGGATATAGTAAAAGGATGGTTCTCCAGAGGGAGAGTAAACGTCCCTAAATCTGTCACTGTATGAATTCTCAGGTAGTCCTCTGCACCCACAGCACCTGCCCTCCCTCCCAAGCCTATTTATCCCTGATGGTTAAGTACAATTCTGCCACAGTTCTTCACATTACCATCAAGTTTTCAAGATATAGAAGCTGTAACATGTTTGCTTTGCAACTCTATAGTTCCAAGTTTGATCCATAGTTAAGGCATGTACAAGATTAAAGGGTTGGCAATACAAGCTTTATGGTTTTCCATGGGTTCCCCATTTTTCTTCACTACAGAGTCCACTTCATGCAACATCTGAACTATTGACAGTTACAGATAGGTTCAAACAACTTGTTTTACAACCCATGTAATGTTTTACAATGTTCTAATCAGTAAAAGATAATTTATCTTTTTAATATTCAGTATCGGAGAAATTACACAAACTAATTCAGACATGTGCACAATCAATGGTAGCAAGTATACAGCTGTATAACCAGTACCTAATACTGACACAATCAATAGTAGCAAGTATACAGCTGTATAACCAGTACCTAAGACTGATACAATCAATAGTAGCAAGTATACAGCTGTATAACCAGTACCTAATACTGACACAATCAATAGTAGCAAGTATACAGCTGTATAACCAGTACCTAATACTGACACAATCAATGGTAGCAAGTATACAGCTGTATCACCAGTACCTAATACTGACACAGTCATTGGTAGCAAGTATACAGCTGTATCGCCAGTACCTAATACTGACACAAGCAATGATAGCAACTATACAGCTGTATAACCAGTACCTAATACTGACACAATCAATGGTAGCTAGTATACAGCTGTATCGCCAGTACTTAATACTGACACAGTCAATAGTAGCAAGTATACAGCTGTATAACCAGTACCTAATACTGACACAATCAATGGTAGCAAGTATACAGCTGTATCGCCAGTACCTAATACTGACACAGTCAATGGTAGCAAGTATACAGCTGTATAACCAGTACATAATACTGACACAATCAATAGTAGCAAGTATACAGCTGTATAACCAGTACATAATACTGACACAATCAATAGTAGCAAGTATACAGCTGTATAACCAGTACATAATACTGACACAATCAATAGTAGCAAGTATACAGCTGTATAACCAGTACCTTATACTTACACAGCACAATGTTATTTTCTCATCCACAAATAGTAAGACAATGAAATAACTTATAGTGTCACAGGATTTTAATTATGCATTACCATTTATGACAAAGTTGCTTTAGTGTTGTTTCAGGCCTTTATTTGCAAATTGTGTATAACATGATCTAGAGTTCAAACATCATAGATTCAGAAATGTGTATAACATGATCCCCATTACAAACAATGTAGACTTAGAAATGTGTGTAACATGATCTCCATTACAAACAGCATAGATTCAGAAATATGTGTAAAGTGATACCCATTACAAAAGGAATAGACTCAGAAATGTGTGTAACATGATCCCCATTACAAACAGCATAGACTCTAATGTTGATGTTGCGATCCCCACTACAAACAACATAGACACAGAAATGTGTGTAACATGATCCCCATTACAAACAGCATAGACTCATAAGTGTGTATAATGTAATCCCATTACAAACAACATAGACTCAGAAATATGTATAATGTGATCCCCATTACAAACAATGTAGACTCAGAAATATGTCTAATGTGATCCCCATTGCAAACAATGTAGACTCAGAAATGTGTGTAACATGATCTCCACTACAAACAGCATAGACTCAGAAATGTGTGTAACATGATCCCCATTACAAACAGCATAGACTCAAATGTGCATGATGTGATCCCCATTACAAACAGCATAGACTCGGAAGTGTGTATAATGTAATCCCATTATCAACAACATAGACTCAGAAATAAGTATAGTATTATCTCCATTACAAACAGAGTAGATTCAGAAATGTGTGTAATGTGATCCCCATTACAAACAGCGGAGACCTGGAAATTTGTATGACATGATCCCCATTGCAAACACAAATAGATTCAGAAATGGCAAAACTGTTTTGATGTTATTATAAATAGCCATTGCAATGTATCATCATCAGATTCAGTGTGATGATGATATCAGCATAAAATAAAGATCAGTGATATCATGTAGATGTGAGATATCCCCTAGCCATGTAATTCTGTTTCCAGTTCAATGCAGTATAGAGGACTGATATGCAATACTATATTTACTATAATTAGCTGTGTCCTGTATTCATACATTTCAGCCAATAATATTTGTTTGATATAAACAGCAATAGACATCAGTCAAAAGTCAGTGAAAAAAATGGGGGGCGGGGGGGGGGGGGGGGGGGGGGGGGGGTCCACCAGCTGTAACCTTGACCTCAGCACTTGGTAGGCATGTGTCTTCATAGTATAAACATTGTGATATTATCACGTCAATATCAAGAAAAAAAGTGCCATTATCACAATACAACTTGGGCTGATGATAATATCACTTCAGAACTGCCATCACATAATGTTCCAGCCAATCAGAGACTGTTTGTTCTATCCACGATTTCATGCAAACAGTTTTGACCCAAATATACTCACACATTTTGTCATGTCAGGTCTGGGTCTATGCTGTTTGAAGTTGGGAATGTGTTACAGTAGACACAGATGTACTCACACATTTTGTGATGGAAAGTCTGGGTCTGTGCTGTTTGAAGTAAGGAATTTGTTATAATAGACACAAATATACTCACACATTTTGTGATGGAAGGTCTGGGTTTATGCTGTTTGAAGTTGGGGATGTGTTACAGTAGACACAAATGTACTCACACATTTTGTGATGGAAGGTCTGGGTTTATGCTGTTTGAAGTTGGGGATGTGTTACAGTAGACCGAAATGTACTAATACATTTTGTAATGACGGGTTTGGGTCTGTGCTGTTTTAAGTTGGGGATGTGTTACACCCATGTAAATCGGGTACTTTATTTGGCTTACTTAGGGGAGATAATGCATGTGTTTTGCAGAACACTTGATTTTCACCTAGGAGCTTGAATTTAGTAATGAGGATCAAAGAACATGTATGCTTTGTAAATCTGAAAATAGATCAGTCAATATTTATCATCCTCATGTAAATGCCATGTTCTAGGTAACCCTCTTTGTAAGGAAACCCTGCTGTCTGATTGTAGTGTGTCAAATATAGCCATGATAACATTTACCAGATTAGAGCACAGCAGAGATAAAACCTAGAAATACATGAAGCACTCATCGATATTTCGTTAAAGACAAGATTTTTAAAGCAGGAGGTTGCGTATGGTAAGAGGCCAGGCCTGACTATTAGAACAATCAAGCACCAAATTTACGTCTGTGCCTTTTCACCTCAACAGTCAGGAAAAAATGACAAAATGACACTGCTGAGTTAATCCTCCATTTATACTGAAGCCGCGTCTTTAATGGCTTTCTGAGGGAACGATACTGGTAGCTCAGTTGGTAGAGCATCAGACTCCTAATCCAAGGGACGTGGGTTCGACACTCATCCAGGCCAACCCGCGTCATCTGCCTCCCAGTGTCCTTGTTAAAGATGCTTAGCTCCAATTTTCCTGAGTATCATATAGCCAATAATGTGTTAAAAATACCATAAAATCTGACAAGAAACCAACAAGGACAGGACTTGGGTTTTTTAGCTCACCTGAGCAAATCAGAGGCGAGTTATAGTACTTCCTCTGGCGCTGGCATCCACGTATGTAAAAGTAGATAAATTCTTTTGATCTCTCAGTGTCCAAGTTAGTAATCCACATATGTAAAAGTATATAAATTATTTTGATCTGTCAGTGTCCAAGTTAGTAATTTTTGTGCTGATTATGTCAAAGTATGACTTGTTGAAAATGGAAAATACATTAATCGGCTTATTTAAGTCCAGCTACTATAAAATTTCTCTTGCGTTTTGCTTACTCAATAAGCTTTTGAAATATTTTAAGCAAAATTTTTAAGCATTTTAAAAATTAAAAAGTTGTGGGTCCTTTTGAGAAGAATTCTTAACGTTTCATATGTATAAACAAATATATTCAGTTGAGTAGAATCATGCCACGCTGGTATTGTCTTGAAGTGTTTACCAAAAATATATACCACTCTAATTGTCTTGAAGTGTTTACCAGAAATATATACCACTCTAATTGTCTTGAAGTGTTTACCAGAAATATATACCACTCTAATTGTCTTGAAGTGTTTACCAGAAATATATACCACTCTAATTGTCTTGAAGTGTTTACCAGAAATATATACCACTCTAATTGTCTTGAAGTGTTTACCAGAAATATATACCACTCTAATTGTCTTGAAGTGTTTACCAGAAATATATACCACTCTAATTGTCTTGAAGTGTTTACCAGAAATATATACCACTCTAATTGTCTTGAAGTGTTTACCAGAAATATATACCACTCTAATTGTCTTGAAGTGTTTACCAGAAATATATACCACTCTAATTGTCTTGAAGTGTTTACCAGAAATATATACCACTCTAATTGTCTTGAAGTGTTTACCAGAAATATATACCACTCTAATTGTCTTGAAGTGTTTACCAGAAATATATACCACTCTAATTGTCTTGAAGTGTTTACCAGAAATATATACCACTCTAATTGTCTTGAAGTGTTTACCAGAAATATATACCACTCTAATTGTCTTGAAGTGTTTACCAGAAATATATACCACTCTAATTGTCTTGAAGTGTTTACCAGAAATATATACCACTCTAATTGTCTTGAAGTGTTTACCAGAAATATATACCACTCTAATTGTCTTGAAGTGTTTACCAGAAGTATATAACACTCCTTTGATATTATCTCAACTGTTTTTAGCTCTACTGGTCATAGACCAAAGTTTAATCAAGAATATCAGAGATGGTTTCAATAAACAGACTTATCTTGAATTAATGGAAATTCTTTTTGTCTGGTAAAGTATCAGTCCCTTTGAGGAACTCATGTTGTGTCATTTTTTTTTTCTTCTTCAGATGATTGAAAATAAACTGTTTTGCTGTAAATCAATAAGGCAAAATACTTAACAAATTGCTTCTTGCTGTATGTTAAGAATAGCACAATGATTTCAAGGTTGAATAAATTTACAGTTCAGAAATGTGAAAAAAAGTAAGGTGAGGACAAATTCTATTGTCCTCACAAGTCCTCACCTATGATAGATTACAAGTCCAGTTCACAGAGTAAGGGTGGTCAATTGTCTGTGCACTCTAGAATCAGCATTCAGCCATGTGCATACAGCTAGGGTGCAGCAATTACAGATTTCACTATGTTGTTTATAATTGTTTTAGTTAACTTTGTTTAGGCCATAATGTACTTATGATATTGATCAAGAAACATCCATACTAAAGAAAACTATAATTGCCTGGCACCTTTATCTTGTTGAATGACCCTTTTGCACTTGTTTCACCTTTTACACGAGCAAAATCTTCAGTACCAGTATGTTGAAGAAGGCTAGTAATTAAATGGCAGTGTCAGAAACAGAAACTTTCTTAACACAATTACTATCAGCATCCCATAATAGTTGTATCACAACCACTATCAACATCCCATGCAAGGTAACAGTTGTAACACAACCACTATCAGCATACCATATAAGGTAACAGTTGTATCACAACCACTATCAACATTCTATACAAGGTAGCAATTGTAACTCAACTGCTGTCATCATGTCATATAAAGTAAAAGTTGTAACGCAACAACTATCAACATCCCATATAAGGTAACAGTTGTAACACAACCACTATCAACATCCCATATAAGGTAAAAGTTGTAACACAACCGCTATCAACATCCCATATAAGGTATCAATTGTAACACAACCACTATCAGCATCCCATATAAGGTTAAAGTTGTAACACAACCACTCTCAGCATCCCATATAAGGTAAAAGTTGTGACACAACCACTATCAGCATCCCATATAAGGTAACAGTAGTAACACAACCACTATCAGCATCCCATATAATGTAAAAGTTTTAACATAACCACTATCCGCATCCCATATAAGGTTAAAGTTGTAACACAACCACTCTCAGCATCCCATAAACGGTAAAAGTTGTAACACAACCAATATCAACTTACCATATAAGGTAACAGTTGTAACACAGCCACTATCAACATCCCATATAACTATATATCAGCCCAAAATGTATGTATATATATATATATATATATATATATATATCAGCCCAAAATGTATAACCATCAGTCCAAAATGGACCTATGATGGAGAGTAGTACATACTGATAAATGAATATTCAAGAGAAGGGTAAATAGCCTGGTCCCCTTTTATAAAACCTTTCAGCTTGAAGTACGTACACTGCTAGTGTTTCTTTGTTCATTTAGGATGTTCCTATTTATGTCACCTA
This sequence comes from Margaritifera margaritifera, assembly GCA_029931535.1. Lineage (NCBI taxonomy): Eukaryota > Metazoa > Mollusca > Bivalvia > Unionida > Margaritiferidae > Margaritifera > Margaritifera margaritifera. Next base: position 3,913,540 of record JAQPZY010001578.1, read on the forward strand.
ACATGTAATATTTATGTCTCTTCATTTATAACTTTCTCTATTTGAAGTTCAGAATGTTTGTTCTAGTCATCCATCCTTCTTTTGGAAACCCTGCCATTTTTTACATAGGCTAAGAGTCCCCCACCTCCTGCCTTCCTGTCACTGTGAACAGGTTTGTGTTATAGCCATCATTGAAGAGAAATTATCTGTTTGACTTTCAGACAACTTTGTTTCTGAGATGTCAACAAATGTACATTGTTATCTGGAGAAGTTAACACGAGTTTAATTTGATTGATTTTCTCTCTGATGTCTTGATTATTGATATAACCCATATTAACACCTTTTCCTTAAATTTCTAAATTCATATAACTGTTAACATTAACGGGATTGCAATGACTATTTTTGGCACTAAAGGCAACATAACTATTACTAGATACATTTACATTGTTTGTATTGTTGCTATTTTCAGACCCCTTTTCATGTAGAGTTTGTTTTTTATTAGCGATAAATATAGTATTTACAGTATTTACAGTCTGTTGATTCCTGACAGAAATGCTGGTTGCAGTGTCATCTTTACAGCTTGAGTAAAAGTGTAACTTTGACATGTACATGCAAACTTTTCAGACTAATTTTTGAGTTTAAATTTGAATAGCTTTCTCAGAAAAGTAGCAAATAGTTTTATCTAGTTTTTGGGTAATTTTTGGGCAAAACTTAGTCACTGATACAAGGTTCTTGATAAAGCTATAAATTACCAATCCTGTGTCTGGCAAATCTTTTGTCCAAAAGCGGGGAGCTACTCAAATACTGTATCTGTGCTACAATTTGTTGACTTGGCCATATGCCAAACTCAGCAGCCACAGGAGTGTAAGGTTACAGGGGAGACCAAAAGAACAAATATCTATGCTACCATTTGTTCACTTGGCCATATACCAAACTCAGCAGCCACAGGGTGTAAGGTTACAGGGGAGACCAAACAAAGCTGTTCTCCTATGGTGACTGCATACATATAGAATTATCTAAAACTCATTTACACTTCAGGTGTCCTTGAGCAAGACAATGCTTCTGTGGATCCTCTTGGCCTAACGTGAAGAACATTGGGTTCATTAACCAACAAGAATCTTTGAGAACTCAAACCATGTCTTAAGTGGGAGTAGACTGGAACATGCCGAGTATTGATCTGCCATATTTGTTGTTCTAAGATCAACTCCAGTTGTTAGGTTGAGCACACTCAGGAACAAGTTAGAACATACGATAACATGTTCTTGGTATTTGAGCAAACTCACAGAACAAGTCATCCAAAACCAGCCATAATGTTTCAGTGGAATGGTTTCATTGTTAAGGAGAAGGGCAGGTATTGATTTAATTTGATGCCCAGTAAAAAGAGATGAGTAGCTATAACACAACAAAGACAAGAAGAATGGATTAAATTAAATACTTAAGCCAAAAGGCTAAATGTTGATATAGATGCACATCAGGATTGGTTGGCTGAAGCTTAATTATATATGATTGCAAATTTATTGACCAATGAATATTAAAAATAACCTTCCCAATTATGGATCTTTGATTGGATAAAGCAAATTTATCGACAATGAATATTAAAAAGAACCTTCCCAATTATGGGTCTTTGATTGGATAAAGCAATTTATATATTTTCATAGAGTCTTGTTTAATGCTTGTCTTGTATGTTCATTTGCTTTTGAAAAGTTTGTTTTATTGCCTCCCAGTTTCTAAGCTGGTGCTTAGGTTCTACTCCTGGTAGCCAAAGTGGGCTAGCTACCCTCTGATTTTGAAATCAGATGTGCCACTCTTTGGTACAAGCAAAAACCCAGTGTCTGGTGCCACTCTGTGGTACAAGCAAGCACCTTGTCTCTGGTGCCACTCTGGTACAAGCAAAATCCATGAGTCTGGAACCACACTCTGATACAAGCAAAAACCATGTATCTGTTGCCATTTTCTAGTACAAGCAAAAACCATGTGAAAAAATGCTTTTGCCACTGGATTATTATTTCACTAATTTTTTTAATTAGTTTTGGGTATGAAAACAATTTGTAAATATGCCTCTAATAAAAAGAATTTTAAAAAAGTAAAAAAATAACTCAAGTTCTCCACAACACATTATTGTCTCACTGCTATGAGGCTGTAATTGCCACCATTTTAATCACTTCTTCTCTACACATAATTACAAAAAAATACAAATGCTATAAATGCAAAGATTACGTGTTAATTTCATTCATTTTATTAGCCTGAGTATACCTACAACCTTTGATGCTGAATCACATTTCACAAACTCAGTAAGGAGATTATAATTAAACGACAGAACATGTCATTTACATGGTTAGCTTGTCTCATCATGTAATAGACTCCATTTGTTAATGATTGTCAGTTGACATAGTTAGCTTGTTTCGTCATGTAATAGACTCTATTTGTTAATGATTGCCAGTTGACATAGCTAGCTTGTTTTGTCATGTAATAGACTCTATTTGTTAATGATTGTAAGTTGACATGGTTAGCTTGTCTCGTCATGTAATAGACTCCATTTGTTAATGATTGTCAGTTGACATAGTTAGCTTGTTTCGTCATGTAATAGACTCTATTTGTTAATGATTGCCAGTTGACATAGCTAGCTTGTCTGGTCATATAATAGACTATATTTGTTAATGATTGTATTGAACAAGATGAAAGCTACAAATAACAGTTGCTCATTCTTTGCACCATGTTTGTTATTAAAAAAACACTTGTATCCAAGAATTCAAAACTGAAAATGCAGTGGGCTTATTTACTCACACCTGCAATACTAATATAAAAATGTGCTCTTGCTCTCTCTCACACACACATACACATAACAATCAGGCTGACAGTGCTAACACAGCAATAAATGGAAGTGCTGGTTACATGTCACAAATACAGCACCCTCCACAAGAAAATGGCAAACCTCCAGTGTTGGAAAAATTGATAAATTGAAAGCTGATTTATCCTAAACTGGTGGGCCAGTTGTGCTTTAGTTTTACAAATGTATTAAATAAAATGAACTCTAGTGATTGAGTACAAACTATGCCTGAATTTCACTTTTAAAATTTGTTTTGGGAACCAATATTTTGTTTTCTCATTGTTGTCAAGTTTTTTGGGCAGACTAGTACTTACTTTTTCTCCAATTAATTGTTTCTAATGGACATTTTTTTTTTTAAATTTCCTTTTAAAAATACTTGTGATTGTAAATCCCCATGCTTTTGTTTGCCTATTCCAAACACTCCTTCATACTATCCCACCCCAGAGATTGTGATCCAGGGGTCATAATGCAAAAATCTGTCATATATATATATATATATATATATATATATATATATATATATATATATATATATATATATATATATATATATATATATATATATATATATATATATGATGTATCTTCCTGCTATGACTGCATACATAATATTTGGTCAGAAAATATTTGAAAATGTTACTGTTTTTGACATTTGTCCACCCCTATCCCCTCCCAACCTCCAGTGGATCCCAGAGGTAAGAGGTAAGGATTACCACTCTCTTGCAGATGGTTATCCCAAGGAGTTTAGGAGATGTGATAATGGACAGATGGATCCTTGCTAAAGCATGGTGATAACAAGACCATAACATGTATTTAGTAAATGCAGATGACTTGACTCTAGTGCTTAGATTCAGATGTGCCAATTTCTTTTGGCACACATTTATTTATACACATGTTGCCTTTGTGATGTTGAAATCCACCCTGCCTTGACCTGGGCAATATAATATGTGCACCTATTCATTTCTGAGCACAATAATTTCAGTCGCAAAGATATCAAAGAAAAATAATATCAAAGACTTCATATGATAAGATCAAGTTTAATTAATGTGAGTAAACACTGAAAACTAGAGCTAAATGACGTCATTATGTATCCAAGTTTTGCTGACTGCACACCATTGTGATCAAAGTACTGGAAACAGATACTTTTTTTGTTAATGGACTGCTGCATGCACAGAAAGCTTGTTCTGTTAAGTCTGTTTTAAACAGAAAAATTACTTAAGTTTTGATAAATACAATTTCTTTCAAAATATGGCTTGTCTGAATCATGACAAGCCAATATTGTTTTGTAAAGTATGCACTTTTTAATTGCCATTTAGATTGAAAATATAATTCTGCAAAATTTCCTGATCTCCACATTTTAGTGGGGTATATTGTGATACCCTCCATCTGTCCATCTGTCACAGGAAGATCAGGCCACTATTGCTTATCTCAAGAAGTTACATCATTCATTTTGTATGAGATGGGGTTTTATTATCCCCACACTTTAGTGGGATATATTGTGATACCCTCCATCTGTCCATCTGTTCATAACCACATCTAAACTGCTGGGTGGAAATTCCCAAAGCTTGATATAAGGTTCCTCGTGTGGTGACCATCTGTGAAAGCATTATGATTTTTAGGCCACTCCCCTGGTGTCTCAAGGAGAAGGTCTGAGGCCAAATATACAAATTTTGGAATTATGGTGACATTTTTTAATATTTGTTAACCAAACTTTGTACATGCATTCATAGGAGAACACATAAAATATGCAACAAATATTTGGTTAGGACCCCAGAGTCGTGTTTTAGGTGGGGAGGTCAGGCTCTTGGGGGAGGGGATTTAATACAAAGTAGCTCTATAGTTTAGATTACCAGTACATCTAGACTGATAATTCTAGATTACCAGCACAACTAGACTGATAGTTCTAGATTACCAGCACATCTAGACTGATAATTCTAGATTACCAGCACAACTAGACTGATAATTATAGATTGCCAACTCAACTAGACTGATAGTTCTAGATTACCAGCACAACTAGACTGATAATTCTAGATTACCAGCACAACTAGACTGATAGTTCTAGATTACCAGCACATCTAGACTGATAATTCTAGATTACCAGCACAACTAGACTGATAGTTCTAGATTACCAGCACATCTAGACTGATAATTATAGATTGCCAACTCAACTAGACTGATAGTTCTAGATTACCAGCACATCTAGACTGATAATTATAGATTGCCAACTCAACTAGACTGATAATTCTAGATTACCAGCACATCTAGACTGATAATTATAGATTGCCAACTCAACTAGACTGATAGTTCTAGATTACCAGCACATCTAGACTGATAATTATAGATTACCAGCACAACTAGACTGATAGTTCTAGATTACCAGCACATCCAGACTGATAATTATAGATTACCAGCACAACTAGACTGATAGTTCTAGATTACCAGCACATCTAGACTGATAGTTCTAGATTACCAGCACATCTAGACTGATAGTTCTAGATTACCAGCACATCTAGACTGATAATTATAGATTGCCAACTCAACTAGACTGATAATTCTAACTAGATCAAGAAACTTTAAACTGAAGCATGTCTACAAAAGACACTCAAGAAATGGTAAAATCTTATCCTTCATGGACAGGTGTCCTTAATATACAAGTTTAATATGAAAATGAAAAGGTATTTCTAAATGTCCACAATGAGCAGGTGTTCTTTATATCAAGGTACCCACTAAGAAAGGTTTTGCTGTAAACATCTGCCATAAATATGCAGTGAAGCCACATTGTACTGAAGCTTTCTTTGGCATTGTTTGAACCAATTAATCCCCAACCTCTTGCCCTCTAAGGGTGTGTCTGGGGATTGTTTGAACTAATCCCACAACTTTCTCAACTCCTTGCCCTCTAAGGGTGGGTCTGAACTCAAAGGCAGTCGTACATATCATAGACAGACAAACACCTTAGTATATCCTGAAATTTGAATTCTCATTAGCAGAGTTACCAGTGTTGTTACATGAACTGAAGCCGCACAGTATGGTCCAAGTGATCTTTCCGTATGTGCAGGAGCTAATGGTAGCTCTGTTGGTAAAGCGTTATGCACCTAATTAACGGGTCACAGGTTCAGGTTCAGCACACACCCAGACTAGTCATTTCAGCAGCCTTGGTGTGTCCTTGTGACCAATTTCCTTGGCATGATATAATCAAATAAGTGCAGTTAAATACCAACCAAACAAACCAATCAACCCAAACACCTTCTGTATATTATTTAACTAGTGTGTAGGTAGGTAGGTACTTTTCTTTCATATGTGTGTGTGTGTGTGTGTGTGTGTATATATATATATATATATATATATATATATATATATATATATATATATATATATATATATATATATATATATATATATATTATCAGGGACTTGACATCTTCATGTATATGTCCTGTTGTTATGATGATGTTACAACATCTTACTCAATGACCCAAATAGTTTTCTAATTACAGCTTTGTCTGCATCAAACAAGAATTTTTGAATGTCAATATAAAGTGTCATGGTACATTCTTTAATACCTCTGTTACTTGGCCTAGAAGTAACAAGTTAAAGAAAGGACTGTTGCATAAAAGGAGGATTAGTTGCCAGCAGTCTTATTTTCTCTTTAGCTATGGTATTGGTGAATAGACCACTAAATATACACCAATTGTTTCGATATAACACCTGTACAGTATAGCAACACAGTTTAATAATCCAATCTTTAACAGAATATATAGCATTGAGATATCATGTAACATTATGCAGTATTAATGACTTTAAATAATCAGCTTCTCTTGTTTGCTTTATTTGAGGCTAGAGGGAATGCTACTAAATTCCTGGTAAATTACTACTATAAGAAAGAAAAATTGTACCTAAGTATCCCTTGTAAACAAACATTTTGTGCAACAAACAAGTTTCCCTGTGTAACTTCCTAGGTTGTGTTTGTGAACAAATAAAATAAGAGAGAGAGAGAAAGATAGAGAGGAAGAGACTCTAATATTGAGACATACAAGATATATGCACATTTTATCAATGAACCCATCAAGTACAGGTGGTTATATTAGATTTTATCTGTGAGTTGAACCATAAGGTTCTTTTCGATAATAATCAGCATATTAATTTGAGAAAAGTTTAAACTAAAACTGAGGATATGGATAATTTATACATGAGATCAACACAGATTTTTTTGACAGGAACATTATATAACACAGGAACAGTATATTACACAGGGACAGTATATAACACAGAGATTGGATAATTTATACATGAGATCAACACAGATTTTGTTAGCAGGGACAGTATATAATACAGAGATTGGATAATTTATACATGAGATCAACACAGATTTTTTAACCAGGGACAATATATAACAGAGATTGGATCATTTATACACGAGATCAACACAAATTTTTTCAACCAGGGACAGTATATAACACAGGGATTAGAGATTCCAGAGAGGTGCCAAGTATCACCTGTTCCCTTTTGATATGGAAATCGGCTCTCAGTGAGCTGCTTAGCAGTAAGATCAATGGCTTTGTTGGTTTTAATAGCACTTTTAACACATTGGCTATATCATGCTGAAAAAATAGGAGCGAAGTGCCTTTCCAAAGAACACTCTGCGGCAGCAGACCCAGGCTGGCCTGGGCAGGTATTTCACCCGGGACCCTTGAATTATGAGTCTAATGCTCTACCAACTCAGCTTCTTCAGCTCCAGAGGGCACAGCAGGGGTAAATTTGCCAGGTGCATCCATTTCATCTACTTCCAACTTGACCAGTCTCAACTCATCTACTGTGACAAATCAGATACTCCCAACTCCTCAACTGTACCGATTTGTCTAGTCCCATCTTGTGTACTTCACTATTATTTCTTAAAACAAGGTCATAATGTTAACTCACTGTATCCAGGAGTTATTTTCATTTTCACCAGAAATGTAGGTAGGAGACAAAGTTTTCTTGTGACGTGTGAATGAATTCAAGCATGTCTGAGTTAGAGAGTTCGTTCGTTTGTTCGTTTGATTAACGACGTGTGCGGCCATTTACGTCGATAATGAGTTAGAGAGACTTTTGTATATGCTTAAATACATAAAAGTATTTTATTTTGATTGACTATTTTGCCCATACATGAGCAGATGGGTGAAAGTTGAACTTCTTTCTTTTTTTTGCTTGTCAGAGCCATGAATTTCATCTCCATGCCCCTTTTTTCTGCAAATCTCAAAATCACCCTACTTTTTGCAACGTTTTATTTTTCCATGTTGTTGTTTGGACCTGTCTGCTTTATATCTAACATGAGGAAGTCTAAAGTCTGAACACAGACTCTGGTTCCAGAACTGGCAATTCTTTGCCTCAAGTAAAATCTGGTCTCAAGAATTCTGCTTTTTTGGCTATAGTTTTTAATAATATGATGAAAAAGTCTCCATTACCTGGCATCATTGTAAAGCAACATCTTTCCTATTTACTCTAGTACCACCCACTTAGGTCTATTTTGAATTATGATTATGCTACTAAGCCCAGAACAAGGTTACTACCTCATGACACAAAATTGTGTCATTAGAGGTTAATTAGTTAACTCCTAACTTTAGCCAAGTATAAAACTCTTTCTTCTTTGGACACTGAGACAGAGAGAGATGCAAATTTGGCTGATTAAATCTTTGGACACTGAGAAAGAGACACAAATTTGGTTGATTCAATCTTTGAACACTGACAGAGAGAGAGATGCAAATTTGGCTGATTAAATCTTTGGACACTGAGAAAGAGATGCAAATTTGGTTGATTCAGTCTTTGGACACTGAGAGAGATGCAAATTTGGTTGATTGAATCTTTGGACACAGAGAGATGCAAATTTGGCTGATTAAATCTTTGGACACAGAGAGAGGGATGCAAATTTGGTTGATTAAATCTTTGGACACAGAGAGAGAGATGCAAATTTGGCTGGTTCAATCTTTGGACACAAAGAGAGATGCAAATTTTGTTGATTAAATCTTTGGACAGAGAGAGGGATGCAAATTTGGTTGATTAAATCTTTGGAAATGGGGAGAAAGATGCAAATTTTGTTGATTAAATAGTTGATTTTAATTCTAAAGCTATCTATTTGTACAAGCCCACAATGGAAGCATTGCTTTAAAATGTGTGACTTTGACCCCAGGGTAATAAGGTTGGGTAAACATGTCACAAAATGAATTGTCTTAGCTTGCTTTAAAATGTGTGACTTTGACCCCAGGGTAATAAGGTTGAGTAAACATGTCACAAAATGAATTGTCTTAGCTTTATAATGTTTTGTCCTAAGTATGAACAAAATCCAGCAAGAGGCCTAGGAAATAGAAGCAAATGAAAAACCTTTGACCAAAACCGTAACACAAAAATTTTCTGTGACTGTGACCTTGATCCAAAGTTCAAAGGGGCAAGCAATGCATGCCACAGAATGAATTGTCTTAGCTTCATGATGATTCATGTGAAGTATGATGAGTATCTATCAAGGGATTTAGGAAATATATGCAAATGAAAAACTTTAACCAAAACCATAACAAACTGTTGATGCCAGAAAAGTGACTGCTGTGACTTTCTCCATACTAAAGTGGGCTCAACTATTTAAATGTAACGGCATAGTTGTCTTTGAAGAATAAATAGCAAAGTAGACAGTTTGGGAGTAGACAAATTAATGTATTGCCATATGTCACTCAAACCCTAACATAAACTAATGCCAATGGACCACCGACTAATACTATTACTGGCAAAGTTGTGAGCATCATGTGATTGACACGCACACAGCAGCTTGTCAGACATTCAGGCCAAATGTTTCTTATCAATCTGACTGTCACTATATATTATATGCAAATTCAAATCATCATAATTTAAACATTTGTCAAATATTTTTCATGAAATATTCAGTGTGCACTAAAAAAATTAACACTAATTAACATCGGGTAAGTGTCAGCATTAAATATTTTGATTTTATATGATGTACTATGCTAATGAGTAGGGCATGACTATTTCTCCTTTGGTAATAGGTCAGTTGACACAGTCAAGCTGGAAGTGGTTGAATTGTCACAGTAGATGAGTTGACACAGTCAGGCTGGAAGTGGTTGAATTGTCACAGTAGATGAGTTGACACAGTCAGGCTGGAAGTGGTTGAATTGTCACAGTAGATGAGTTGACAATGTAAAGTTGGAAGTGGTTGAATTGTCAGAGTAGATGAGTTGACACAGTCAAGTTGGGAGTGGTTGAATTGTCACAGTAGATGAGTTTACACAGTCAAGTTGGAAGTGGTTTAATTGTCACAGTAGATGAGTTGACACAGTCAAATTCGGAGTGGTTGAATTGTCACAGTAGATGAGTTGACACTGGATAAAATGTGAGGAGACAACTTGGAAATCAACAATTTGCGAATAGATGAAATGGCAAGATACATCAAAATTTTATTTAACGTCATTAGTCAAGGTAACATAAAAAAAACTAGCTATTTTACAGGCACGGCATAAAACAAATACTAGTTATTAAATTTGTCCTCCGGCTAAAACCTAGCTGTACTTACCTAGGTGACAGGAAGGCAAAGTATTTGTCTACCTTTTTTATTTTAAATTGATTTTATATTTTGCTAGTGTCAGTACCAAAATAAACATCAACATAGCTTCCCATATTATGATATATTTGTTGTAATTTTATGATTACTAGTGACAAAGATAATATCAGTGAAATATTGCTTTTTACTACTCTTAAGTTAACCTTAATTTTCAAATTGAAAGTATCAAAATGGGTAATTTAAATAAATGTAAGTTAAAATTAGTAGCAATGCATTTTTCAATGTACTGACAGATATAAATATAAATTCTATTCATGTATCTACCTAAAATTTTAAAAAGTGGTTTACAAAAGGCCATGATATACAATTTCTATGCAAATTATAAATTTATCATTTACCTCGAATTTTGTTAAAATTAGGCTCAAATGTCCAAATAAATTACATCAATGTACTCTTTAACCTTTATTTCTTATGTTAATGATGAAATGTAGGAGCAGGTGGTTTACAAAATATGTACCATGAATGAGCTTCTCTGGCACCTTCAACAAATCCACCTTATGACCTTGCAGTGCACTGAGAATTCATTTCCATTACTATACAGAATGGGTGATATTTTGTTGACTAGGTAGGGAGTTTCTAATCTCCCTCTTTTCTAGTCTATTTTTTAATTTAGAAAAAAATCTTTAATTAATTTTAGATTTAAGATGCCCCTGAGGCACACACATCATTATTGTAAATACTTTTCATTAAACTGAAAACAATTATCCCCATTTTTCGACATGTCCCTAACATGTCATTCTAAAGCACAAATATATATCCCCATTTTTATACAGGTCCCTAACATGTCATTCTAAAGCACAAATATATATCCCATTTGTATACAGGTCCCTAACATGTAATTCTAAAGCACAAATAAATATCCCCATTTTTATACAGGTCCCTAACATGTCATTCTTAAGCACAAATATATGTAAATGGCATTTGTTACAATGGAACTAATCACTGCATGATTTGTGTATAGTTTATCTACTTAACTATACAATCTTAAATTAGATTGATAATATGACTATGTTTTAGAAGGTAATACAATCCTACACTTAATAATCCTTTTTTTCAACTTACCAATACCATTCAAAAATCCACAGAGAATTAAAACCTCCACAAAACCAATTCTTGCCATATCCAGAGAATTTGCACAAATACAAGACTTTTCAAAACAATTAACTCAAGTGAACTATAGTGTGTGCAGGCAGGTAAAGAGTAAAGGTGAGAACAGGTAACTGGTGTCCCACAGGTCCTGTAAATAGGTATATATGTACTGCTTAAGTGGTAAAGCTGATTTGAGGGAGGATGTTTGCAGTATTAGAACAAGTGTTAGGCTGGTTGTGGTGAGTTCTTGTCATGTGACAGTGTAGGCTTGCCCCATGTTATTAAATCTGACATGATATCACTATACACTGATTATAGATAATAAACAAGTTATGCATAATAAAACATTTTCCACATTTTAAGGAGTCAATACAATGTAAAATATTTTTTTTTAATCATATATTGGATACTTATATATAAAGGAGAGCATGATGAACCCATTCCTAATTTATCTTGAACATGTAACCTGTATAAAATGGACACCTTCATATCAAGAACAGCACATATGAACACTTGTTCATAATTTGTCATACAGATTTGACCTGCATACAAAGAACACCTTCATATCAAAGATAGCATGTATGAATCCCTGTTCCTAATTTGTCATACAATTAACCTGTATACAAAGGACACATTCATATCAAAGACAGCATGTATGAAAACCTGTTCCTAATTTGTCATACAATTAACTTGTATACAAAGGACACCTTACAGCAAAGATACAATGTTCTGATCCACTGACTGCCCTTTTTATGGATATGCCTCACTGTAATTTGAGTTGATGACTTGAAAATCATTGATATATGCAAATCTGTTCACACATTTATTTCTGATTCAGATCACTTGATGTACATGGTTTTTTAAATAATTTTTAGTAAAACTAAAAAAGATTAATATATATGTTACTTGGACAACTGATAATATTAGAATATTGTGTCTTGAAAAAGTATTGATATCAAGTAGAGTCTCTCTGTCTCTCTCTCTGTCTGTCTCTCTCTCCCCTAATCAATATTAATTCAAAATTATTTTCTTAATATGTTCTTTTCAAAACAATATCTACAGTACCTGGCCCATGGCCATGTCACATTCGGAGGTCGTATCTATATTATATGGCTTGGGGCCTTCTGCCTGATCCTTTTAGTGAAAATCTACATACATGTATATTGATCTGTTGAAATTTTGTATATGATGTATATAATTTTCTTGCCAATAAAATATCTTTTTTATTATTATTATTATTATTACTATTATTATTATTATTATTATTATTATTATTATTATTTTCCATACTTTTTTAAAAAATTTTTAATGACTTTACCTTTATATTCTAGGACTACATGTTTGCTTTTATGCAATGGGGTTTATCTTTGTAGTGGTTTTTGTGGGTTTATCTTTGTAGTGCGTTTTTTTTTGTGGGTTTATCTTTGTAGTGTTTTTTTTCTGGGTTTATCTTTGTAGTGCGTTTTTTTTTGTGGGTTTATCTTTGTAGTTGGGTTTTTTGTGGGGTTTTTTCTGCAATTTTGTTATCTTTACATTTATAGAACTTAACTTTTATTGGCACTATGTAGCCAGTATTGTGCTGATGTATCATCAAACCATAGACATACATACATACAGACATGCATACATACATATATACAAATACACCCACACATCCATCCATCCACACATACATACATACATACATACATACATACATACATACATACATACATACATACATACATACATACATACATACATACATACATACATACATACATACATATATACATACATATTGTCACTGTTTTTGTCAAGATTTTACAGGTGGTTTGATGTGAGAAAATTGCTTCTAGATATAAAGTATGTACTGATACTATTCAAATCATGGTTACTTTGTTAACTTAAGTGACCTGAGTATGTATTAGACATTGTTATGAATTTTAAAAAAGCAACATTTTAAGGGCTTCAACAGTGGCAACAAGTTCAACCAATCAGATGCCAGATCACATCAATAATATGTATTGATTCTGGTTACTTTTGAAACTGCCCAAGATCTTGATGATATAAGACCATATTCCAATTGGTAATAAGATCAGCCAATAACATGCAAGATCACTTCATTAATATGCATGAATCTAACTCATTACTGAAACAGTCCAAGATCTTGATGATAGAAACATATATTTCATGTTTGATCAAAATTAGATCACAAGTATGACTTCCATGAGTGGTAACAAGCTCAGCCAATCAGATTCAAAATTACCTCATTAATATGTTTGGATGTTGTTCATTATTGAACTCATGCAAGATCTTGATGATTTTCATCAAAATCAGATTAGAAATCTGACTTCCAGAATGGCATCAAGGTCAGACAATCAGATGCAAGATTATTTCATTAATATGCGTGGATCTCACTCATTGTCTAACCCATCCAAGATCCTGATGATATAAGCTTATATTTCAAGCTTGATAAAAAATCAGATCAGAAATATGGCTTCCAGATGGGTAACAAGCTCAGTCAATCAGATGCAAGATCACCTCATTAGTATGTGTCAACCCCACTCATTATTAAACTCATCCAAGATTTTAATGATATAAGCATATATTCCAAGTTTGATCAAAATCAGATCAGAAATCTGGCCTCCAGAGTAGTGACAAGCTCAGCCAGTGAGATGCAAGATCCCCTCATTAGCATGTGTGGCTCTCACTCATTATCAAACTTGTCTGAAAGCTTAATGACATAAGCATATATTTAAAGTTTGATCAACATGGATCAGAAATATGGCCTCCAGAGTGGTAGCAAGGTCGGCCAATCAGGTGCAAGATCATCTCATTAATATGCTTGGATCTCACTCATTATCGAACTTGTCTGAAAGCTTAATGACATAAGCATATATTTCAAGTTTGATCAACATCGGATCAGAAATATGGCCTCCATTGTGGTAGCAAGGTCGGCCAATCAGGTGCAAGATCATCTCATTAATATGCTTGGATCTCACTCATTATCGAACTTGTCTGAGATTTTGATGATATAAACACATAAGTTTGATTGAAATCAGATTAGAAATATGGACTTCAGAGTGGTAACAAGCAATTGTTGATGGACACATGATGCATGATGGACTCAGAATGATGCATGATGGACACAGAATGATGCATGATGGACTCAGAATGATGCATGATGGACACAATGATGCATGATGGACTCAGAATGATGCATGATGGACACAGAAATGATGCGTGATGGACTCAGAACGATGCATGATGGACTCAGGGCCATACTATAAGCTCACTTGGCTTTACAGTCATGTGAGGTAAAAATTGAAACATCTGATATTCTTTTTTTAATATCGCAAAGTGATTTTTCATTTTAAAAACCCAGTAAGCCTTTAAAATATAATTTTTCAATACCTTAAAATGGTTTTTTGTGTGTAAATTTTAGAAAAGGACTCTGGTCAGTTAGGGGCCATACTATAAGCTGACTTGGCTGTATGGTCAGGTGAAGTGATTTTTCATTAAAAAAAAACAGTAAGCCTTTAAAATATAATTTGTCAATACTTTAAATGTCGTTTTTTAAAATCAAAATTATAACAATGCCTAATACATACTCAAGTCGCTTAAGTTAACAAAGTAACCATGATATGAATAGTATAAGTACATACTTTATATCTAGAAGCAATTTCCTCTCATCAAAACACACGTAAAATCCCTTTGGTAAATGGATTGGCACTAAATTCCATGCATAGTTCAATTACTACTTCTGCTCATGTAATGTAGCATGCTCTCTACTCAACAAAGAAACCAGTTCCATATCCCGCTCGTCTCTTTTAGACCTCATTATGACGCATGAGGAAGTTTTCCGCCTGCTGCCACCAGAGTTCTGTCTTCTTCCTCCCTCATCATCAACTACCTGGTCCAAGTCCCAGTATCTGTGGACCTCTTGACCAAAAAGGCTGAACCAACTTTCCACCTACTGCCACAGTCTGGTAGAGTTTCTTACCTGTTGGGCTGCTTACATCACTAATTACAAGACCCAAGTGTCAACCACCTCTTTTTCATGTAACGACGCCTTCCCTCACATACAAGACACACATGCCAGCTTTCCATATAGATACCCCAGCAGTCGACCACAACATTGCTGCAGTGGGGATGACTAAGCCATACTCCATACGCTTGGACTGGAAACATTTGATTGACACCCAACAGTTGGTACACAATGTTGTGGCCATGGGCTCTATGTTGGACCTGGTATCCATGGCGATCTTCCAACAAGCAGAACACAGCTTATCATCACCGGCCCCGATTCCTACAGACCATGCATGGTAATCTGTGTCCAGAATGGCCCACGTCTTAAATAGAGTTGCTTACTTTGACCAATGCTGTCACAGCAGCTATGAACCTACAACTGGCGGAGTGAGATGCCGTGCTCTCTACCTCCACCTTTCTCAAAGACCACCATAAGGCAAAGCTTCAATTGCAACCTTTGTCCTTGAACCTCCTGTTTAATGGCCAGATCGATGACATATGCCGAAAAGCCACCAAGGAGACAACTTTCCCTTCAGAAATATCCCAGCCACAGCGGAGAGACTTTTCAGGACATCAGAAGGACTCCAGCAACCCCCTAGGACACAAGCCACTGGGAAGCAGACCTACCGACCAGACCCCCCAATGGCAGATACAGTCCTCCTAAACAAAAGGGGACAAGAGGCAGAGAGAAGGCAATTGTTTTTCCCTGCATTTCTCTCCATTAGAACCTCCCTACAACAAAAAATGACGTCATACTCATGCCGCCCTTTCCACACATTCCATTTTCCACTGCCGAATGGGACAGTATTTGCCACAATGGCCTATGGACCCGGCAAGTGGTTTCGGACTATGGTTCTTTGATGAGAAACAGTTAGCACCAATCACCATCAAAGGCTATCGTTCCACAACCTCCAACATGCTGCGTCATCATGGAAGAGAGGATGTAGGACAAAACAAAGATCTATTTGTTCTCCTGGCTAACTTTGATTTCACATGGCCAAAGCCTTTGGTGCTATGCCCTAAGTGGAATCTATTATGGGTACTCACATGGCTGAGGAAGACACCATTTGAACTGCTCTCATGAGCCTTATTGGTTCATCTCTCATACAAGACCTGCTTCCTCATCACATTAGCGATGCCAGGCTGCATCAGCGAAATACATGCGCTATCAGTCAACATTAACTACTTACAGTTCAGACAAAACGGGTCGGTGTCACTCACGACGGCTCCTGCTTTCATTGCCAATAACAGACTACCATTCATGGGAAACCAAACCTTTGTAATGAAATCACTGGCTACTTTAGATACTTCATCTCAAGGGCGTCTACAGGACCCAGTATGGGCTCTGAAGTGGTACCGGAAAAGGACTGAGCCAGTCTGTTGAGGGAGATCATGCCTCTTTTTACCCCTCAGAGAGGGAAAGGACAACATATCAGCACAGGCACTTTCATCCTGGATTAAAGGGGTTATTCATTCCGCATATCAGGAAATAACTCCAACTCATATGAGTCTATTACGTATTTCGGCTCAGAAAGTTAGGGCAGTTGCCACAAGCATTGCATTTGAGCGAAACTGTTCCCTGACTGACATCATTCATGCCATGGGATGGAGGTCCAAGGTCCACTTCCTTCAGCCTTTATTTCCGAGATCTTTCATCCCAAAAGACTCTGCTTGACCTGGTAGGACCTTTAGCCATGGCGCAACAGGTTACCTTCCCTGGCCAATCAACAGCTTCATAGGAAGTGGCCTCATGACTTCCACTGGATTTGGGGGGGTGGGGATTTGTTCCCTTTGAAGCCAATCCTCAAAATATGGAGTATTTTCTCCAGTCGGGTCATTTAGAAGCTGCCTCACATACCTTAGGGGACTGGAGATGGCATCTCTAGGCTAAGGGGATGTAACTCCCTCCACCTCTTACCCATTTTCCTAAGGTATTATGATTGGGTAACGTATTTGAAGAAGAAACCAATTTTTCTAAGTAAAATATGTTTCTTAGATAATACTTAACCGATCATAATACACATACACCCTCCCAGCCTCCCCGCAGTTACATCCTTATCAGAGAGCGTACTTCCCACTCCAGTAGTAACTGAAGTATGCATGGGATTTAGCACCAAATCCCTGTACCAAGGGGAGATTACCCTATATAACTGCCACCTAGGTGGGCAGATAACTTTTAGCATTTAGCTAAAAAGTTTTTAGCTTGGGAGGGCTGGATTTGCGAGGTAGTAATAGTTCTCCTAAGGTATTATGATCGGGTAAGTATTACCAAAGAAACATACTTTACTTAGAAAAATTGGTTTTTTCCATATGTACAGTTTTTTTAAAAATGTGTTTCACATTGTAGGAATTAAACATATTTCATATATCTTGAACATATGTGACTCATGTATATTAAACATCTTTTCACATATCTTGAACATATGTGACTTGTGTATGTTAAACATACTTCACATATCTTGAGCAAATGTGATTTTTTTGTATGTTAAATATGTTTCACATATCTTGAACATATGTGACCTGTGCACGTTAAACATGTTTCACATATCTTGAACATTTGTGACTGGTAGCATGTTAAATATGTTTCACATATCTTGAGCATATGTGACTTGTGTATGTTAAAAATGTTTCATATATCTTGAACATATGTGACTCATATATATTAAACATCTTTCACATATCTTGAACATATATGACTCATATACATTAAACATATGTTAAACATGTTTTTCATATCTTAAACATATGTGACTTGTTTCATGTTAAACATATTTCACATATCTTGAATATAACATATGTGCCTTGCGTATATTAAACATGCATGTGACTCAACATACTTTTAACATAATAATTATGCCCAGTCACAACATGTGTCAGACATATAGGGCTATGTTCACTATGTATTTTTCATTCTGTTCACATCATTGGTGCGGGGGATGGGGGGTGGGGCAAATCTGCAAAGTAAGCTTTATTTACTTCTTCGCAAAAGCTTCCTGAACATTAAGCTCCCTCGCAAATTACAAATGAACCAACAATTATGATGTTTGTATGGCTGATTGATGATTTAATCATGAATAGAATTAATGAGCTAATATATAATCACATCAAACAAGTCATGTCATAGCCAATGAATCATTGTCAAATTATAGCAGTACCTGGAAATTGCTAACAAGTTACAATTTGTTAGTAATGTATTGCATAGTTTTTAGTGCTAGATTGGTCTGACAGTCAACTGAAATAGATTATTCCCAACAAATAGTTCACTAGATACATTTATTTATTGCTTATTCATCATATATCTTTATTTACATCATTAATCAGTAAGATCATTAGACAGCAAGATATGTATATATGTATGTATGCATGTATGTATGTATGTATGTATGTATGTATGTATGTATGTATGTATGTATGTATGTATGTATGTATGTATGTATGTATGTATGTATTAGGGTTTAATGGCACATCAGCACAATACTGGCTGTATGGTGCCAAGTAAAAGTAAAATTGATAAATTACTGGAGAGTAGTGAAAAATATTATGGAAATTCAATTCTCTTTCAGAAAATAACCCCATAATATGTAAAACATATGTTTAAGTTTTGAATACACTTCAATTTAATTAGGCAATGTATATATAGACATATAGTATATCTACTTCCAAACTTGCTGTTGCAACCACCTGTTGTAAAGGTCAGAATAGAACTGGTCTCATACATGTACTGTAGAGTTGGACTTCAGTAACATCTATTATTTAAATACTCAGCACCAGTCTAATAACTTAAGTACAGGTCACACATTCATTATTCAGCATTTCTGAGTAAATGCTATGTTACTGGTAAAAAGTTGAAAAAATAAAGAGTACTAATCCCTTTATAAAATCATTTTTGTATGTTGGCCATAAGGCAGAGCATATAATGTTATTACACTGCCCATTTGTCCATCTGTCTATCTGTAGTCCATCTATCAGTTTCTCATTTCATTTCAAAACAGTGACTCAAGTTCTCCACCATCTACCAATACCAATTTTTGTCAAATCATGCACTTGTGGTAGGGAAGAAGCCTATCAGTTTCGGGTAAAAAAAACAATGTCACTTGTGGATGAAAGAAGAAAAATGGTTTCTGCACAATAACATTTGTTCTACATCACAGACCTGGACCAAACATTTTGGATGGCTTGCACTTGAGGTGTAAGGAAGAAGCCTATCAGTTTTGGGATCCAAAGATGAAGGTTACTGAATGAAAGAAGAAAAATGGTCTCTGCACAATAACTTTAGTTTTACACCACATACCTGGACTAAACTTTGTGGATGGATTACAATTATAGTTGGATAGAAACCTATTGATTTTGGATTCAAAAGGTAAAGGGTCAAGGTCACTGGCCGAAAAATTAACAATGGTTTCTGCACACAAATTTGAGTTCTTGACCATGTATCTTCACCCAAGTTTGTAGATGGTTTACACTTTGGGTAAGAAAAAGCCTGTTGATTTAGGCGTGAAACAAAGGTCAAGGTCACTGTGACTTCGAGAAAAATGGGTTTTGCAAAATAACTTTTGTTCTTGAGTAGGTTTCTTGACCAAACTTTGTGGAAGGCATGTATTTAGGGTAATAAAGAAACCAGTAAATTCTGGGGTCTAAAGGTCAAAGGTCATGGTTATGGTATATCTAATCAGAAAATAATGGTTTCTACACATTAGGTTTAGTTCAAGATCACATCCTTGACCAAAGGTCAAGATAATTTATACCCATTGGTCAATAATCTCCAGAATCAACCATTCCCTACAAGCGCCTGCATGGAGGACTGTTAAACATGGGGCAGATGTATAATGAACCATTTACTGTACTCCTGGTTTTTGTTATTCTTTCTGAATGGTTATTGGCTGCTGAACACCTGCTGTTATGTTAAGCCATCACAGCCTAATCATTAGCGAGAAAAACAACGTTACTAAGTGAATCTATATTTAGACAAATCCTCTAGTAAAGGGTGTTATTGTCGTTAATGTCATGTGATTTAACATATGCTTTTGTTGTAATGGATGCTCTAGCTATGACTTATGCTCATGCATTATGATGTAAACACCAACTTTTGCAAGGTAAGAATTCTCCAATTTGTTTTCAGATAAATAATGTGGTTTTGTAATAAAAGTATTTTAAAAAATGCTGATTGCAAGAACTCAATGACCTATACTTTAGTGTGGTCCCTTCAGTCTCTTTAAATAGCTTTGTACATTAATTACCCACACAAATTTGTGTAGCTTTTGCCTATGACTTTGCATTTGGACCAACCAAGATCTCATGCAAAATATGATTGGTTCACAGGACTTTGAGTTTTTGAATTTTTTTTGTTAAATTCAATACGTATGAACCTGTATATCAAGACCACTTGGTTTCTTCATATATATAGTAACAAAGTTTTGTCTACACATGTATTTATTAATCAGGAGCTTACCCTTTGCCATATTTTTCCATGCATAGCACATACCATATTTATCCATGCATAGCACATACCATATTTATCCATGCATATCACATGCCATATTTATCCATGCATAGCACATGCCAAAGTGAGAAAATCATTGATCATTCCAGATCTGTCTTCACCTGGTGTGCCAACATATTATGCCATGGCAAAATTGACTTCGTTTGCAAGAATTTAAGTTTTTAAAAATTTTTATTTTTTTTACACATCTAAGGGTCCAAGCAATCCAACATACATGCAAAATGTATATGGTTGGTGTGTGTTTTCTTGCACTTGTTGAACATCTATCCTAAAGTAAGCTTCATTAGATAGAAAAGGATGGGAAAATACCTGTCACTAATTATCCATAAAATATTAACGGAATGTGTATTTAAAATTTATCAAATTTGCATGGTTTAAAGACCATAGACTTCTTTTACCAAATACATGAAGAAAAGTGTATGTTGGTGAGTAGTTATTTTAAGTATGACATAATTGTTGAGATCGGTTTTCCACAACAGTCAGACCGTACAGCTAATTTACTTTATTATTTTCTTGTACAGGAATGTTATTGTGGTTATCAAAATTGTATAAGAACTTTTCTTTTTTTTTATTTAAAAAGAGACACAAGTCACAACCATGTCATATTACATCCAATCTGCCAAAGAGTTTATAGTGTTGTTATAGACTTAGCCAACAAGTGATGTCATATCCATGACAATCTTTCACAGAGTTGATAGTGCTATGATATACTCAATTGACAAGTGATGTTCTATCCATGACAATCTCTCATAGAGTTTATAGTGCTATGATAAACTTAGTTGACAAGTGATGTCATATTCATGACATCATAATGTAATGATCATGTCATTTTACATCCAATCTGTCAAAGAAGTTATAGTGCTGATATACTTAACAAGTGATGTTGTATCCATGACAATCTCTCACAGAGTTGATAGTGCTATGATATACTTAGTTGACAAGTGATGTCATATCCATGACATCATAATGTAATGATCATGTCATTTTACATCCAATCTGTCAAAGAAGTTATAGTGCTGTGATATACTTAACAAGTGATGTCGTATCCATGACAATCATTCACAGAGTTGATAGTGCTATGATATACTTAATTGACAAGTGATGTTCTATCCATGACAATCTTTCACAGAGTTGATAGTGCTATGATATACTTAATTGACAAGTGATATCATATCCATGACAACATAAAGTGATGATCATGTTATTTTAAGTGGCAAAACAAATGTTGATTTTACAAACGCAGACTACCTTAAATTAATGTTCTTAGTTGAGTATGTGCTATATGAGCCAATAAGGTATTTCCTCAAATATATATATATATATATATATATATATATATATATATATATATATATATATATATATATATATATATATATGCACACACACATACAACAGTGATATGTATATATAAGGCAAAGGACAAAGTAGATTACATAGACTGAGTGACTACTCCATGTGAACTAAATGTGTGTCGGTGAGAATACGTTTTATGTATTTCACATAAGTAGAGAACTTCTTGGTTCACATGTCAAAAGGGAATTTGAGATTTTTTAAATGTATGTTTGTTTTTTTACATAGATGGTTTTATTCCTGTTCAGTCATCTGTGTTTAATACATTACAGGCATCAGTTGTAGGTAGATGCAGATATGACATCAGATGGAATATGTGTATGACTAAGTCATATTTGGATTGATACATTTTTTTCTTGCATAGTATGTCACATCCCTGACACAAATCTAAATTGTTTTTTTATAGTATTATCTCTGACCCTTTATTTGTCAATCAACTTGGGTTTAATTTACCTGGGCTTCTAAAAAAGAAAAGGAAGAGCACAACAATAATAATACAGCAAACATCATCAGGTTGACCACAATATTTTGGAAAAAAGACTTTCTTTTATCCACTCTTTAGGAATACAATCCACATTTAGAATAAAACGATTAGGAAACTGGTAACAATATTACAATTGATTGAGTTATTTATAATTTTCATTTTATTTTCTTGTAAATCATCACTTGCCATATTTTCAGTTATTAGGGATATTTTAAAAGGAAATTAAGCAGATACAAGAATTGTAAAGAATTGGTGTGTTTAATACAATAACTGCAATTTCAATCATGAACTAAAAATCCATTTGTTAGGATTATCTATCAATATATCTGCCAGAATGTCCAAAAATCTGTGTAATGCAGGAAAATCTGTGCATGTAGTCAGTCTGCCTCATCATCATCATCATTATCATCACCATCATCATCATCATCATCATTATCATCATCATCATCATCATCTATTCAAATAAAAAAGCTCATTTAGTTTTTACAAACCAATTATCCATGAGGCCTTGTATGTACAATTTTAGAGTGACCATAAAAATGTACTAAATATCTTCGATTTTTTACTACAAATCTACAAAATTCCACAGGCCAGCTTTTCACTCCAAATCTACAAAATTCCACAGGCCAACTTTTCATTCCAAATCTACAAAATTCCACAGCCCAAATTTTTTTTACTGTACTCAAAAATTATTTCTTTAAAAAGAGAAATGCAAGATAAATTCATCTTTTCCAAGAACATTTAAATTTACATGCGATCTAGTATTATCTACATGTATTTTAACATTAAACAATCTACATGTACTTTAACATAACAATCTACATGTAATTCAAATGTAAGCACCAAATTCTACATGTACTTTAACATAGCAATCTACATGTAATTCAGAATGTAACCACCAAAATCTGTATATACTTTAACATTACAATCTGCATGTAATTTCAGTGTAAACACCAAAATCTACATGTATGTTAACATAATCTATATGTACTTCAAATGTAACCACCAAAATCTACATGTACATTAACATAATCTATATGTAATTCAAATTGTAACCACCAAGATCTGAACATTTTGTATTTATTGTCTGAAAGTACATTGAACATTCCCTTAAGTGTACAAGAAATTTCAAAAATTTCAAAGTAACTAGAAAAATATGCAAATGTTCTAATATGCCACAAACCTCAAATTGTGTAAATTCCACAATTTGCAGAAAATATGCAGGTGTGGTCACCCTGAATTTTGACAAGACGAATGTCTTCAAGAAAAAAAAGCGTAGTAACTACAAGTGTAGGTGTTTTGTTTACTTACTAGATGCAGTAGCATACAAGGCAGAAAAGGAGTATGCATTACACTTTATTGAAAAAAAAAATTAAAAAATAATATAGAACCTGGATCTGTATGTTGATGCTGACTATTTGTTTTTCACAAACCTTCATTGTTTCAGCCACCTATATGCAGTGATTCCTCAGCAAAACACCTCTCAGTATACCCAGTCATCCCTCAACAGAAACCCCATCAGTATACCCAGTCATCCCTCACCAGAAACCCCATCAGTATAACCCAGTTATCCTTCACTACCAAAACCCCATTGGTGTACCCAGTTGTCTCTCACTACAAAACACCATCAGTATACCCAGTCATCCCTCACTATAAACTCCATCAGTATACCTAGTCATCCCTCACTACAATTTCTATCAGTATACCCAGTCATTCCACACTACAAAACCCCATCAGTATACCCAGTCATTCCTCACTACAAAACCTCATCAGTATACCCAGTCATTCCTCACTACAAAACCCCATCAGTATACTCAGTCATCCCTCACCACAAACTCCTCAGTGTACCCAGTCATCCCTCACTACAAAACCCCATCAGTATACCCAGTCATTCCTCATTACAAAACCCCATCAGTATACCCAGTCATTCCTCACTACAAAACCCATTCAATATACCCAGTCATTCCTAACTACAATTCACATCAGTATACCCAGTCATTCCTCACTACAGAACCCCATCAGTATACCCATTCATCCCTCACCACAAACTCCTCAGTGTACCTAGTCATCCCTCACTACAAAACCAGATCAGTATACCCATTCATCCCTCATCACAAACCCCTCAGTATACCCAGTCATCCCTCACTACAAAACCCCATCGGTATACCCAATCATTCCTCATCACAAAACCCCATCAGTATACCCAGTCACACCTCACTACAAAACCCCATCAGTATACCAAGTCATCCCTCACTACAAAACCCTATCAGTATACCCAGTCATTCCTCATCACAAACCCCTCAGTGTACCCAGTCATCCCTCATTACAAAACCCCATCGGTATACCCAGTCATCCCTCACTGCAAAACCCCATCGGTATACCCAGTCATTCCTCACTACAAAAAACCATCAGTATACCCAATCATTCCTCACTTCAAAACCCCATCAGTATACCCATTCACACCTCATTACAAAATCCCATCAGTATACCCAGTCATCCCTCACTGCAAAACCCCATAAGTATACCCATTCATCCCTCACCACAAACCCCTCAGTGTACCCAGTCATCCCTCACTACAAAACCCCATCAGTATACCCAATCATTCCTCATCACAAACCCCTCAGTGTACCCAGTCATCCCTCATTACAAAACCCCATCGGTATACCCAGTCATTCCTCACCATAAAACCCCATCAGTATACCCAGTCATCCTGACAAGCCGAATTCGCTGCATAAACTGTCATCCACACTTATCACACATTTATAGTTATGGATAAATACCCATTTTATTATTGCTACTTCGCATATTTCACTACATTTTACTTTGTGGTAATGAGAACCAGTCATATTGAGGTGTAGTACCTTATCTTTGTGCTTATGAGAACCAGTCATATTGTTGTTTAACATCATTAAATACCCTATCTTTGTGTTAATTAGAACCAGTCATATTGTGGTTTAGTACCCTATCTTTGTGCTAATGAGAACCAGTCATATTGTGGTTTAACATCATAAAATACCTAATCTTTTTGTTAATGAGAACCATTCATATTGTGGTTTAACATTATTAAATACCCTATCTTTGTGTTTTTGTGCACTATTATGATTGTTATTATGGGTTTAACACAATTTTTCAACACATGATAGGCTATACATGGCGGCCAGTATATTTGGTGGAGGAAGAACCCGGGAAAACCCCAGGAAGAACCACCGACCCACAGAAAGCTACTGGCAAACTTTGTCACATATCCACGTTGGCCGAGCCAAGACTTGAACCCACACAGACAGAGGAGAGATTTGTAAAGGCAAGGGCCTTAAACGACTCGTCCAACCAGCGCCTCTCACTATTATGAGAAATCCTTACAGGACATACCTTGGTATAAAGTGACCACTTATAACATGGGTCACTTTTATGGGATGACCACTTATAACAATGACCACTTGTATGAAGTGACCACTTATAACATGGGTCACTTATGGAAATTTTAATGGTAAAAAGAAATATGCAGTATTGAGGTACATGCAATTCATTTTATCTTTTGCAAGGAGAAAAGTTTAATGCATGCAATCAGTTTAAGATGTACCTATTGAGTGTAAGCTTACATGGTGTACTTTGGTATTATTTGCATTTGATTATGCATGCAAATTGACTCATTGTCATTAAATGCATAACTATACATGATATCTACCTGATCTTTCATCAGTCACCAGATTGTCACACAAGTTATAAAGAATATATTATGGTCAATTGATAAACTGATACATACAAAATTCTACCTCATGCACAATTTTGATAAGTAGTTTTTACTAGAAGATCACCTCATGGAATTGTACGACAAATATACATGTACTTATCAACATTTGGTAGGGATAACAAAAAGTTTTCATGATGATGCAGAATGTCTTAATCTACTGTGAAATTGTATTATATATCTGGGATTTGAATGACAGAATGGAGCCCCAGGTGGCAGAGTGGTCTAAGGTGCTCCCCTTTTACATATCATTCACACATCTCACCTCTGTCCATGTGAGTTCGAGTCTCGGCTTGACCAACGTGGGTACATGAGAAAGCTTGCCAGTAGCTTCATGTGAGTCTGTAGTTCATCCCAGGTTCTTCCTCCACCAAATATAATGGCATTAAACCCCACAAAAACAAACCACATGATTGAATACCAGAAATTGTAAAAGTTAGTGACAGGTGATGTGCACAAGAGTGGTAGTGTCACAGGTGCATAATGCTTGTGGTTTGGAGTACTGTCATTATAAATGACATATATCCACATTGATTTTCCTGCAGATTTTGTTTTCAGTATTTATTCGTATCAACAACCAAAATGATCTATCCAAATAATTACACTCATTAACAGCTGGAGCCAAACCCATCAATATGTTTGCACTGGTTAATTCATCCAGATAGCGATTTTAAATGTCACCCTACTCTTCTTCATCAGTAGCATATGGCAATGACCAAGTACATCCCTATATTATTTATACTCATTAGTTTGGATACAATTACCTTTATTACATTATGGTAATTAATAATAGGTAAAAATATTTAATAAACTGTCACGAGAACAAGCAATTTATGTTTTGTTAGTTTCTAACATTTTACTACAAAAATGACAAAGTTCAGAACATTTAAAAGCTATTTTGAAACAACCCCAATAAATGTACAGAAGAGCACTTGCACAGTTGTGTTCAAACCATAGTGGTCACTGATGGGTGAGTAATCACAACTTTACAACTAGACATTAAGGGGTCAATTAAAAAATGAACATAAATGTTTTGGACTTGGGTAGTTTTAGTGACATTTTGGAAACTAAACACGAACTGAAATGTTTTTTCGACTAGTAGCTGATTAAATATTTGTACCTATTTGTAATTATAATAATGTAATCTAGATACTCCTGTCAGTTAGTATTAATTACAATGTATAGTTTCTGCTATGCTTATTTGTAGTTATATTGCCAAAATACCTGGTGTAATGACCAAGATGGGTACATAAACCTCTACCTATATATTTTCACTATATCATATGTGTACCACCTTGTCTTATCATTTTTAATGTCAAAATACTTTTAAAGGTAGTAAATAAATTGTCAGTGCATGGCACTCGCTTACACCATGAACTCAATTTATACATTTTTATCTGTGTATATAGTCTATCTCTGACCAATATTTTTACATGTGTTAACTTAGTCAATATTGATTTACATTGGGAATGCAGCAAAAAGAATTAATTTTGTGCCAGTGTAAGCATGCTTCTAAACCAGAAAAAAAGAATTGTCCTCTTTTATTGTAGACCAACATAGACATCAGTACCACAATTGCTAATTTTTTAAATTTCTTCTCAAAATCCACTGGACCAGTTTTGGACAAATTTGGCACTGAACATCCTTGGATGAAGGGCTTTCAGATTTATGCAAAATGATGCCCATATGCCATCAAATATGGCCACCATTACTAAAAATAGTAAAAACCCTTTACACAAATTCTTCTCAAGAATCACCAAACAAAATTTTTATCAAACCTAACAGAAAGCATTCTGGAAGGAAGACCTATAAAGTTTGTACATATGATGCCAATCTGCCTACAGATATGGTTGCAATTACCAAACAATAGAAAATCTTTAAACGATTTCTTCTCCAAAGCCACTGAATAGAATTGGACTAAATTTTGCAGAAAGCATTCTGACATGAAGACTTTTAAGTTTGTACAAATGATGATGATTGGCCATCAAATATGGATACCATTACTAAAATTATAAAAACTTTTAAATAACTTCTCCAAAAACTGAAGAATATAATTTATGCAAACTTGACAGAAAGCATCCTGGCATGAAGACCTTTCAAATTTTTATAAATGATGCCAATCAGTTTTCAAATATGGCAACTGTTGCTAAAAATAGAAAAACTTTAAACTTCTTCTCAAAAACTGCTCAACAGAATTTCATCAAATTTGACAAAAAACATTCTGGCATAGTGGACTTTCAAGTTTTTACAACTGATGTTGACCTGCCATCAAATATAGCCACCATTACTAAAAATAGAAAAACACGGAAACAACTTTTTCTCCAAAAAATGCTGAACAAAAGTTGATCATGTTTGACAGAAAGCAGTCTGGCATGAAGACTTTTCAAATTTGTACAGGTCTATACAGATGATGCTGATCCACCAAATATGGCTGCACTTACTATAAACAGAAAAACCTTTAAATGAAACTTTTAAACAACTTCTCCAAAACTGCTGAAGATAATTTGATCATGTTTAACAAAAGCAAGCACACTAGTATAAAGACTTTTCAGATTTATCCAAATTTATGCTGATCCACCATCAAATATGGCTGCCATGGCTAAAAATAGGAAAACTTCTTTTCAAAAACTGTTTAATAGAATTTAACTACATTTTAAAAAAATCATCCTGGCATGAAGACCTTTCAGGTCTCTACAAATCAAGCTGATTCATAATCAGATATGGCTGCCATTACTAAAAATAGTAAACCCTTTAAATGACTCCTCTCTAAAATCACTGAATAGAATTTGATCAGTCTTAGAAAGAAAGTATCCTGGCATGAGGACCTTTCACATTTATACAAATGATGACAATCAGTCTTCAGTTATGGCCACTATTACTAAAAATAGAAACACATTTAAACAACTTATCAAAAAACAGCTGAACTAACGTTGACCAAATTTGACAAAAACCATCCTGGCATAGCATGTTTTTAAGTTTGTAAAACTGATGCTGTCCGCTATCAAATATAGTCATCATTAATAAAATAAGAAAAACCATTAAACGACTTCTTTGCAAAAACCACTTAACAGAATTCGGCCAACTTTGACAGAAAGCATCCTGGCATACAGGAATTTCAATTTTATACAAATGATGCCAATCCACCATCAAATATGGCCACTGTTGCTAAAAATAGAAAAACCTTTCAACCAATTCAACAGAATCAGACTAAACTATAAAAAAAGGGGAAACTATTAGAATAAATGTGATGCATTACTTTGCGGCATCAAAAAATTTATTTTAAATTTTTATTCACAAGCAATGACGTGACAGTGCTTTGCATGAATTCTCATTTCTTTCTCCCAAATTTAAAGAGTCTCACCCTGTATTACACATAGAAAGCCATAGTGGCCTGTTAATGAGTGTATCTCACCTGTCATAAAACAGACTCAAAGCTGTTAATGACATGATTTTGAAACCAGGTATTTACCAGATTTGGCTATACAAAAATCAGGGACATGATTGACCAGATACCTGTTCTGAGGTCTATTTACTGTCACAGCCAAGAAGAAAATGACACAGCTGAATTAATCTTTCTTTTACACCCGAGTCCTGTCTTTATTTACCTCTAACAATCAAAAGTTCATTGCAAACCTCCCTCAAGCTATCTTCTTTTGATTTCTAATGGTGCATTCACCCATACTGGCATCCAGCCAGTTCTTGGATTGAGCTGAAATGCTGACCATTATACTGACATAAGCTCTTTACTGACCTGACACTAAAATCCTGACCATTCTACTAAAATCAGCTCTTTACTGACCTGACGCTAAAATGCTGATAGTTCTACTAAAATCATCTCTTGACTGACCTGATGCTAAAATGCCGACCGTTCCACTGACATCAGATCTTTACTGACCTGACGTTAAAGCTCTTTACTGACCAGACACTAAAATGCAGACCATTCTACTGACATCAGCTCTTTACTGACCTGACGCTAAAATGCTGACCATTCTACTGACATCAGCTCTTCACTGACCTGATGCTAAAATCCTGACCATTCTACTAAAATCAGCACTTTATTGACCTGATGCTCAAATACCGACCATTCTAGTGACATCAGCACTTTACTGACCTGATGCTAAAATGCCGACCATTCTACTGACATCAGCACTTTACTGACCTGATGCTAAAATGCTGACCATTCTACTGACATCAGCACTTTACTGACCTGATGCTAAAATGCTGACTGTTCTACTGACATCAGCTCTTTACTGACCTGACGCTAAAATGCTGACCTGCTGACTGTTGTAAATAATTGTTAATTTCAGCCAGCTAGGGAATTTTTAATTTGATAATAAAATTTTTGATAAATCTGATACTTGGGAGATTATTCATAAGGAAATTTACTGAAACAAAAATTGTAGTATAAGATGTAATCTCTAACAATAAATTCAAACAATAATTTGAGAGTAAGAAGTTAAATAGTTGAACAATTTCAAAACCAAATGAAAAACAATATTCCAGTGATCAGTAACCTAATAGTATATATCAGTTCAACAGTTAGGACAGGGAACTGAATAACACGGGTAAAAAAAACAATCCAAGATCAAAAGAAAAATGTCTGTTTCATGCAGTGTGCGAATTTTCACACCTAGGTGTAAATGCAAGCCCACTTTCTGTCTGGAAGAGCAGACACCATTCAAGGTATGAGGTCTCACAAGTCTGTGGTGATCTCTCAGCTTTTACCTCTCACATGTAGATGTTCATTTTATATTCATTTTAATACAGATTTGAGGTTTTCATGTTTGTAATAACTTTAAAATTAGTAAAATAAATACTATTCTTCAATACAAAGTCCCATGTAAAGTAGCACAAGCCGGAGATCCACGCTACTCTTTTCTAAATAAATTATTAACAAATATGTCACACATGAAACATCTCTGAATGAAAATTTAAATTATTTTTTTCAATACATACCTTTTAAATTAGTCAAATCAGCATTATTCATCATAAATTTGCCAAACACAAAATAGTACATGCCACAACTATATCATTCTGTTTTCTAAATCATTTGTATTTTATTGGTTTAACATTAAGCATGCAAAAATCTTTTGCAAAATTCTTTTAGGGGTCTAGGACTTGCTGCAATTTTGCATGTACAGTACAGCTCACGTGATTTTTCAGAATTCCGCATCACGGTGGGGTACTTAATCCCTACCACTTTAGCTCCACGATAGCACTCCGCAGTGGAGGCATAAATTGGCATAAATACCTACAAATCACCACCACGTTTCGGCAGGCACGCCGATGTAAACTCCACTGTGGAGGGGCTAGTCAACATTACTGATTGACATCTGAGCACCCAATGAATGAAGACCACCTATGGAATGACTGAGATGTCAAGAGTGATTTACAACCGGATACCATCTGAAGATGGTGAGGTAGTAACAGATATTTCTCAAGGGATCGAGTGTGCTCCCCCGAAAAAAAGAGGGAGGAGCAGCACACCTCCGAGACTAGATATTGCATCTTCTAAAAAGAACGCAGTTTCTATTTTAAAGGGCAATAAACTGCTGGGTCCAAGTGCACCCCCTCCCCAACTATAGGAGGGCAGGGAAGCACCATCCCACAAGCACCTTCACCACAAAAGGATCATTCAGGCTCCATTTCTCCTGTTTCCCACCGAGCTTTGGAACAGAAAGATGATGATGCTTTGTCGATTATCATAGATTCCCAGGAATTTAATGAAATTCCGGAGGATAGGGTATACCCTCCCCTCCGAGGATCTCCAAATCCCTCTCACTGAGGGTTTCATGTGGTCGAGGAGGAGGAGACTTGGTCATTTGAGATGGCTATCAACGAAGTCTACAGCCTTTTTCACCCTCACATGTGCCCAAAGCCCAAATGTTCAAGTGAAACTAAGATTCTTTCTTGCTTGGAGAAACTGTCAGGGGCAATGCCCAGACCGGACTTGCTGCTACTTCCTCATTCTCCGATGGTTAGAGAAGTTGCACAACAGCTGAGCAAAGGTCAAGAAGCTGCACTTCGGATTAAAGGGTAGCTGGTCCCCCTTGCTACATTGCGACCCTTAATATCAGCCTTGAGCTATAAGGTTCCTTCGTCCCCCCCCCCCCATTTGGATGCCGAAGCTTCACAAGAGGGCATTTCAGCGGGTTCCTTTGCTCGCCTCTCGGTTAAATCCTTAGAGGCTTTAGAGTCAAAGGTCAGGTCATTAGTGCCCATATCTTCACATGCTGACCTGTTTTCAGGAGCTTCCTTCAGTTTACTGAAGGAAGAATTATTATCACCCATTGCCTTGCAAACAACTGTAAGAGGCTATGGCTAAGACTAACACACATTGTCTGTGGAGCTTCTTAACTGACATCATGATGTAGCTTTGGATTCTTCAAAGTTTTTGCTAGAACATAACAACAATCTTCTGAGGGCTGCACCCCTGGATTCTGACACCTTAATCGGCGGTCTCATTCCCACTATTGCTTCTCAAGATTTTAGGGGCCAACAACATAGGTTCCTTGTGTTGGTTGCTGGATCGTCAAAACTGGCTTTAGTTCACACACAAGCTGATCGAGCCATGGGTCAGCCACAATTCAAACAAAAACATATGCAACCACAACAGAATAACCCGCCCCCCTATAAGTCCACTCGACAAATAAGACGGAATAAGTGGAGAGGCAAGGGCAAGGCAAAGAAGTCTGCTTTTGCCTCCCCCCTTCCCCAAAGAGGCAAAGGAGGGGGGAGAGAGAGGCCGTCCCTAGGGACACCTCACCTCTCCTGCAGTGCATAACTCTTCCTTTAATATACGTAGGTGCTCGATTGGCCCTCTTTTCAGATGCCTTGTCGAACATCACGGAAGATCGGTGGGTCCATTCTATTGTGAAGGAGGGTTTACATCTATGCTTCACAGAACTCCCTCCTCTTTCAAGGACACCCATCTTCTTCCTTCAATCAAACATATTAAAATTAAAGGAAGAAATGCACACCCTTCTTCAGAAGGGCTCAGTAGAGAAGGTTCAGAACATCTAGTCACCAGCTTTCTACTCCTGGATATTTCTGATCCCCAAAAAGGGCAGAAAACTGAGACTCATTATAAACCTTTCCCCCCTAAACAAATTTCTGCTAGTGGAAACTTTCAAGATGGAAACTGCAACTTCAGTTCAGAATACTATCAAACCTGCTGACTGGGCAGTTTCCATCGATCTTCAGGGTGCATACTTCCACATCCCGATTTTTCCTCCTCACAAAAAATATTTCCAGTTCTCATTTGGACAGGAAGTATTTCAATTCCGAGCCATGCTGTTCGGTCTAGCCTCAGCGCCCAGGGTCTTCACCAGACTCATGGGAGTAATTGCTGTGCACTTGAGGTACATGGGGATTCCATTAATCCAGTATTTTGACAACTGGCTGCTACACAATAATGACCAACAGTCCCTACTATGTTATATGACCCACTGTTGGTCTGTAGTGACTCAGTTGGGACTGATTCCAAACCTAGAGAATCTGAACTCATTCCCCATCTGGATTTTGTGTACATAGGAATGAATTTCCTTACCTCTCTGGACCAGGTTCGTGATCACCCATAGAGGATGCGCAAAATCATGGAACTTTTAAGGACATTACAGACCAAGACTTTGTTGTCAGCTCGTCTGTACCTCTATTTTCTGGGAACCTTATATTCCACAGTGGATCTAATATCCCTAGGGAGACTTCATTTACGTCCTCTTAAGTTTCTCCTGTTGGCAGTTTGGAAACCCCACAAGGATGCACTATCGGTTCAAATTTGTCTAGGGTCAGTGTTTCACCTCAAGTGGTGGTACAATCAAGCCAAGTTTCTGAAGGGAGTTCCTCTGCATGCCCCAGAACCCCACTCCTATCTGTATGGTGACACGTCAGATTCAGGTTGGAGGGCTCATTTAGAGCCAGAGGGAGTACTTCTCCACGGCCATTGGTCTCAGGAAGACAGTCTCCTCCACATCAACAATTTAGAAATTAAAGCCATGTTCTTTGCCCTAAAAGGGTGCATAGAACAGGTCAAAGGG
Organism: Margaritifera margaritifera; assembly: GCA_029931535.1. NCBI lineage: Eukaryota > Metazoa > Mollusca > Bivalvia > Unionida > Margaritiferidae > Margaritifera > Margaritifera margaritifera. The sequence goes on from JAQPZY010001578.1 coordinate 3,948,164, forward strand.
CATTGCATCATGGTCTTCTCTGACAGCACATCAGTGGTTGCATACCGCAGATGACAACGAGGTACTCATGCTCCTTCTGCGTGGAAGTCTGGAATCTTCTACGTTGAGCAGAGTCAGAAGGGATTACACTCAGAGTTTGTCATATTCCATGAAAGGAAAACATTCTTGCCAACAGTCTGTCCAGAACAGGGAAAGTAGTCCTTACAGAATGGTCTCTACATCAAGTAGTTGCAGAGTCTATGCTCAGTCTATGAGAGGCACCTCTAGTGGATTTGTTTGCAAAAAACTCAACAACAAACTTCCATTTTATGTCTCCCCAGTCCCAGACCAAGCAGCCAGGGCAGTGGACGCCTTCAGCCTAAATTGGGATCGATTGTTTGCCTATGCATTCCCACCCCTCCGGTTGATTCCACAAGTACTGCACAAAAATCAGGACATCCACAGCACAGATCATCCTGATTGCACCTCTGTAGCCTCAAAGGTCTTGGTTCAACAACCTACTTGACCTGTTGATCAACAAATCAAGGGTGTTACCTCAGTGGGACAACCTTCTCTCATAACACAGGAAAGCTATTACACACCAATCCTGAGATTCTCCACCTTCACGCTTGGCTCATCTCAAGGAATCTATCTGCCAGGTAAAATTTTCAAGCAAAGTTACCAACTGCATTGTACAGGCCTGCCGACGTTCTACATCCAAGGTCTAGATGCAAAGTGAAAAATCTTCTATGATTGGTGCACTAGGAAACATGTTAATCCTCATGCTGCTGTAGCAGATTTCCTTCTCATCTTCTTTGAGAAGAGATCTTGTTCAGCCTCTACAATCCAAGGTTATAGGGCTGCCCTTTCAAACACATTTAAATTTTCCAAAGGTCAATCCATTGGTTCAGATCTTCACTTATTGGATCTTATTAAGTATTTCAAGCTACAGAGACCAGTGTCCGCTTGTTGACACCAAAATGGAACCTTTCATGTGTTTTGTGGACATTGACAAAAACACCTTATCAACCTTTGAGTGCAGCTTCTTTTGAAAATCTTATGCTTAAAACCATTTTTCTTCAGACCGTTGCATCAGCCCAGAGAAGAGGTGAACTACATGCTTTATTGAGGAGGGATGTTCATGCTTTAATGGGAATTACTATTTGGTTTCCTTGTTATGTCAGCCAGGCTTCCTTGCAAAAAAATAACTTCCATCTGTATTTCCATCCCCGATTGAAATCCCCAGTCTCAGTCGCATCTGTGCTGGCGATGATCGAGATAGACCTCTTTGCCTAGTTAGGACACTTAGATTCTATTTAGCAACTCCTAAAGGGAGAAAGAAGGGTAGGAAAAGGCGTTTTCTCCCCTTATGGGGTTCAGCTGATATTTCAGCATCCACTATCTGTCAATGGATTTCACTCACCATCAAGAGAGCTTATGCATCTCTCACAGAAAAAGACTTATCGTTCATAAGAATAAAAGCCCATGAAGTCAGGGCTATCACTACTTCCTGGACCTATTTCAATCACTCATCTTTAGACGATATTATGAAGGCTACATTTTGGCACTTGCACACAACCTTCTCCTTTAGCAAACTAGAGCAAAGGTATTTTCTCTATGAGTCCGATAGTCACTGCACAATCAGTGACCCAGGCTACTGCTGTATATAACTGCAGTTGACTGCTTGGACTAGAAGGTGAGTAAATTTTCACATTTTACTCTTCACAGTCCATCAGCCACCCTCCTTACTTACAAATTCAGCTCAATAATAGTGTCAGGTAAGTTATTATTGACATTAAAATGTAGTTTTTTGGGTGAGTACAACTAATTTTAATTATGTAATACTTACCTGTTGCTAATGGATGCCGTCCTCCCACCTTGCACTGATGTCCTTCATTAGCCACATGATCTGTAAAAGAATGAGGACATGCTATAGCGCATGGACTGATAACGTAGATCAGACTGGGTCAATGCACGTGTTCTAAGAAATCTCTAGAACAGAAAGTTGCTGCATCGAGCACAGACAAGGTCTTTCCATGTGGAAAGGTAAAGCTTAATAATAGTGAATAGTAAGTATTACATAATTAAAATTAGTTTTACTCTCCCCAAAAACTACATTTTTTGTAAGATAACTAGCTTTGTTAATATATTATGAGAAAAAAGTTTAAATTTATGGTGTATCTAATTAAAAATTATGAAAAAGATATTTTTCTTTTAAAATTTTTTAATATATTTTTTAAATGAGTAAAATCAACATTATTCATCATAAATTTGACAAGCAAAGTAGTACATTCCACAGCTATATCCTTCTAACTTTAAACATGCCTCTGCCATTTACAAAATGTTCTTGGCTATCTATGACATAAAGTAGTTTGACAAGAATACATTTAAAATTTATATTTTTTGAAAATTCTGTTTACTGTCAACATAGAAAGGAGGAAATGTGTGGAAACTTTCAGACATGAGGTAGCCATTTAAGTTAACACATGATAAAAAGTTGAAATTTTGGGATATATATTCAGATATGAAAATTACAGTTCTTTATTGAAAATTTGAATTATTTAAAAAAGATCAAATAAATATTATTTATAAAATATTTGACAAACAAAGTAGCTCATACCACAGATATATCCTTCTGCTTTCTAAACCACTTTTTTGGTTGGTCAAATATTAAAAATGACAAATCCTTTTCAAAATTCTCAGGGCTGTCAATGACTTGCAGCAGTTCAGCATGAATACATCCTCAAAATAATTTTTTCAAAAATCTAATTACTGGCAATAAAGAAAAGAGTAAATGTGGGGAAGCTTCCATATGTTTTAAAGTAACTATTTAAGTTATTGCATGATAGAATCATTGAAATTTGGTGTTATATATTCAAATTTCAAATTTATAAATATGACAAGTCAATTTTTAAAAAAAAACATTTGAATAAATTTCAAATACATAAAGTTAAATCTTAATTCGAAAGAATATCGCCCAAAAAAACATTGCACTTGCCACTAATCTATCCCTCTACTGTCTAAATCATTTTTTTAAATTTGTAGAACATCCAAGCCAAAGCCTTTTTCAAATTGTTTTTGATAGTTTATAATTTATAATTTGCTGCAATTGGGTTATAATATATTTATAAACATTTTTGGTCATAAAATTAATAAATTAATGATAAAAAGTAAATGATTTCCATGGAAAACATACCTGATGTTGACAGGTAATTTTTTACATCAAAATTTTAATCATAAAGTCAAAAGTCAGAGTATTTATTTTGATTTTAAAATATTTTCCTTTTATTATCAAAATTTTTTAACAAGAACTTTTAGTTAAGTAAAATCATCATTATTTGTCAAAAAATTACTCCAAAAGTGGCACAAGCCATAGATCTTCACCAGTCCTTTCAAAATCAAGCTTTAAAAACTTTATTGTTTTTTCCTGTTGACAACTTTACAAAAATTCTGCAGAGGGTCTCAGATATTTTTGTGGCCATACGGATGCTTCTCATAAAGCCTCACTCATCATGGGAGTTCGCAGGATGCTTTGAGCCTGCTATATAAGCCATTTGACATCTGCTGACATTTCCATTCCCTTTGTTATTTAGTTTCCAGGTTATGAGTTGAGGCATGAATTGGAAATAAATTTTAAAACAGCCTGCCAAATATCCTTGTTGTGAGAATGAGTCATATCATCATTACCAAATGAGTCGTATCATCATTACCAAATGAGTTGTTATCATCATTACCAAATGAGTTGTATCATCATTACCAAATGAGTTGTATCATCATTACCAAATGAGTTGTATCATCGTTATCATATAGCAAATCCATAAGTTGAAGTCATCTTAAGCCCATGTCTTGCAATTTTCAAAATAAAAAACTGATATTATGATAGTCATCATTCAAGTTATTCCAGAGTTTCACAGCGGAAAGGAAAAATACTACATTCAAAACTGTTTTGGGTACTGGATAGTTTAAATTATGTTGTATTATATGGATTGGTGTTACTATTAAAGTCAATGTTTTGTAACTACTCCAGTGCTCAAAATTTTTACTTTGGCATTGGAGCCAAAGTCATGTGAGGGGTTTGTATATGATTCAGTCCTTTAATAGATTAATTCTTCACAAAATCATGATTCATTCCCATTATGTATAGACATCCCTCTCTCTCTCTCTCTCTCTCTCTCTCTCTCTCTCTCTCTCTCTCTCTCTCTCTCTCTCTATATATATATATATATATATATATATATATATATATATATATATATATATATATATATATATATATATATATATATATATATATATATATGCAGAAAGAATAGTATCATACAGGTTAGAGAATGTTTAATTTAGTGGTATGGGCTCACACCACTAAGCATTTATGAAGTTCTACTTTACTTGCCTTTTAAGATAATGAATAGGCCACTCAAAATCATTTTTTTAAAAAAGTAAACTGGAACTATTCTTGTAGACCCTGCATGGATCCTTTATAAAAATAAAGTAAAACTAATATGCTTTCTATGAGGAATTCTTTTGGTACAGTATGCCTTTTCTTCATCAGTTTAGTTACATAAAATGTTTGATAAAAGTAAAGTGATTATGGGTAACCAGAAATTTTCAATCTTTTCAGATGAGATTGGGACTCATGAGGCATTCTGTCATCATATGGATGAACAGCTGCAGCTGTATAGATCTGTTACGATCGTATCACTGGCTGAACTTGCAGGCAAGGAAAAGGTGATAGTAGACGCCTTCCTAAACCATGTGTTGGAGTACAACTCACCAGATGTCACCTTTGTGACGTTTGATTTCCATGAATACTGGTAAGATAACAGATACCAGTATGTACAATAAGACCACTATGTACAGTAAAACCAACATGAACAGTATACCAGTATGTACAGTAAAACCAATATATTCAGTATACCAGTATGTATAGTAAAACCAGTATATACAATATACCAGTATGTACATTAAAACCAGTATTTACAGTATACAATTATGTACAGTATACCAGTATGTATATTAAAACCAGTATATACAATATACCAGTATGTACATTAAAACCAGTATTTACAATATACAATTATGTACAGTATACCAGTATGTATCATACAACCAGTATATACAGTATACCAGTATGTATAGTAAAACCAGTATGTACAATAAAACCAGTATGTACAGTTAAACCAGTATATACAGAGTACCAGTATGTATAGTAAAACCAGTATGTACAGTAAAACCAGTATATACAATAAAACCAGTATGTACAGTTAAACCAGTATATACAGAGTACCAGTATGTATAGTAAAACCAGTATATACAGTAAAACCAGTATGTACAGTTAAACCAGTATATACAGAGTACCAGTATGTATAGTAAAACCAGTATATACAGAGTACCAGTATGTATAGTAAAACCAGTATGTACAGTAAAACCAGTATATACAGTATACCAGTATGTACAGTATACCAGTATGTACAGGAATACCAGTGTGTACAGTAAAACCCCATAAATTCTGACACTTTTGTCCTCACCAGTTTTGTACAGACTATTGAGGAATCCAGCCAAATCACTTCAGAGAATAATAGAATAAATTTGTTCAATCAGAACTATCATAAAGACACAAGACATTCCAATAAACATTAGCAAAGAAAGGAAAAAAGTAGGAAATCATGGAAAGATGATAAGCATATGCTTGATGATAAGTCCCCCACTTTTTATAATTTTGTCAAATATTTGCAGAGGATATCATTTTAATAATAAACCCACCCACCCATCATATATTTGGACATATTTATTAGGATTACCAGCTGGTCATATCAAGGAAGAAATACTGTACATGTCATAAGGCTTATTATACTCCAGCCATAAGGTGGAGCATATTTTGTTATGATGTGTCCATCCATCTGTCTGTCCACACATCTGTTCCATATTCCATTTCCACAAAATAGCTCTAGTTCACCACTTGCCAGACTTTGTGTATAACGTTGCCCGACTTTGTGTATAGCTTGCACTTTGGTTAAGTAAGATACCTATCGATATAACACCACAAGGTCAAATGTCAAGGTTACTGTGACTTAAAGAGGAAAAATTGTTTCCACACAATAACATTAATTCCATCTTACTGACTAGAACCAGACATTTTGGATCACTTGTATTTGGGTAAATGAAAAAGCCTATTGTTTTATGGTTAAAAAATCAAAGGTCAAGGTCACTGTGACTGAAAGAACCAAAATGTTTTCTGTACAATAACATTAGTTCTACATAGCAGACAGTAAATAAATTTTGTGGATATCTTGAACTAGGGATAAAGAAAAAGTCTATTGATTTAGGGTCAAAAGGTCAAAAGTTAAGGTCACTGTGACTGAAAGAAGAAATATAGTTTACACACAATAACATTAGTTCTACATTTTAATACTCATCATCATTCTAACGACTCACTCATTGCTAGTTTAAAGCAGTAATATGGAGCCTGGAGTTTTAATGATAAATACAGTACAACTGGATAACGCAGACATAGACAGTGTTGATACTCATCATTCCAACGACTCTCTGCCCTAGTTTAGCTCTTTATGACCTAATGACGAGTTATGATGCCTCTCTCACTTACTTATGCACAATGCGCCTTTTCCCCTCCATGACGATAGGTGCAAAGTTAGGGGTAGACTTTGCCAATAAAGGTGGGGCATTCTTATTTTCAGTCAATTGGTTTGAAAGAAAATAGAGCACAGTCCTTATTCATTGTGAAATTTGAAACATATTGAAATTTTAAGCGCTATAAATAGTATATTACAACCTGGAAATCAATGTGCACTCACCTGGTTTATAAAAATCTCGGACTATGTTTCTGATTTAGATGGTGATGTGAACAGCGAAAGATTGTGGGAAATTATCAATGAAAGCTCTGAATCTGTTTTCTGGCTTTAGTGCTGATGATATACCTAGCAATTCAGACATCTTTGACCCTAAATCAGAGTCAGGTTTTACCCAAGTAAACACAGAAAGCAAGGATGCACAAAATGGCAGTTGTTGCAAAGTTTCCAGGTGTAATCTTCTGCCCAGTCCTACATTGCCAGCTGATTTCAATCTTTCCACAGCAAAACCAGTGGACTACTTCTCTCTTTTCATTGAGGACATCATCTTTGAAACCATTTGAAGCAGTTAATTGTGATGGAAAATAGTGGTTCTAGGGAGATTCTTGTGCTGTCTATTCAGCAACAACATGCATATACATGCTTACCTGGGCTAAAGAAGAGGTGTAAACCATGTTTTCAGAGAAAAGTGTGCCATGAAACTGTCTATAGTCGCTGTGTGTGCAATATCTACATGTGTCATGTCTGCTTCCTTGCAGTACATCATCAAGAATGAACCAATTGTGCTTCAAACAAACTATAAAATTTAGTTTTCTGTTTGCATTAAAAGCAGAAAAATTAGATTCAGCTGTTGCTTACCTATTTTTAGCCAGTTCAGTGATGTTGTAGCTATTCATTATCTGGAAAACTTTGTTCAAAGTTGAACATTAATTTCCTGCCATTTGTTTTGATGTATAATATATATGATATATGGACTTTGTAAACAGAGAAGAAACATTGAAACAGGTCAGCATTATATTCCAGTTGTTTTATTGAAAATTCTGCAGGGGGCACCTTGGCTAAGTATGCAGTATTATATAATGGCGTCAAATATCTTCGTTAGGGTGTACAGGCGGTACACCAATAAGTGGTAAAGAGTTCAAGCATATAATAAGGCACCTGGAGTTTTAATGATCAATACAGTACAACTGGATAACACAGACATTGACAATTTTAATACTCGTCATCATTCCAATAACTCATCCAGTCCTTGTTTAATGCATTAATATGGAGCCTGGAGTTTTAATGATAAAATACAGTACAACTGGAAAACAATGACAAGTACTACTTTAATAGTTATCATTGTTCCAATTACTCATTCAGTCCTAGATTTAAAGCATTTTTTGTTTAACATGCAACCTTGAAAACAAGAAATAACCAAAATCTTGAAATAAAAATTTGTGCATTTGATTTTTTAAGTTCAGCTGTAAAAGGTCAGTCAGTTCTTCAGTTGAATAAAGAAATTCTATTTGGTGGATTATTACCAGGGTTGACATTTTTTTGATAAAATTATAAGGTGGCTTTCTAAATACATGTATAAAATGATGGAGCAGTCTTTATCATTCAGAACCACTTCATTGTTATATAAGAAACATAAATATGAAAATAACAGTCTAGTCTTGTTAATCTGATTTCTATTTATCTGACATAATGATAGTAAGAACCCATTATAAATAATTAAAATTAATAGTTATGTGACTATTTATTTATATTTTGAATGAATTTTCACACTAGATTAATGAGACTGTATACATTTTATTTATATCTATCTATGATCTCTTACAGCCGAGGAATGAAGTTTGAAAATGTCAACATTTTGACCGATGGTATCAAAGACATCATCAAACACATGAGATACTGCTGGTAGGTTGTAAATGTACATCTTGAACATTTTGACCTTTTTTTTGTGTCTTTTACAGATGAAAAGTAGGCTAGCATATATTAGCATTTGTTTTATGCTATTCCGTGAATTAGTGTCTCCTGTACTGTCTTGTCAACAATGTCAAAATGCTGTGTGGTGTCTCACTTGATCTGACAATGCTGTTGTAGTCAGATACAGTAAAATATATTTAAAAAGGTTACACATTTTATTTTTTGCAACAGATTACATAATCCCAAGCATACAATTCTCTTAAATCACTGCTGTATTTATGAAAAGTTTATGAATAAGTTTCAAGTTGAGATGAACATATCATACCTGCCAGAACATGACATGTCATGCAAAAAACATAATTTTTTACTCCCAAAATCTTCTGACACGGTCATGTTTAGAAAGACATGATTTCAGTCATTTTAGTAAAAAAAAAGAAAAAAAAGAGAGAGACCTTTCTTAACCTGTATAAACGGTAAACAGTCATGCTTAATGTTCATGGAAAACTCCCCTAGGGGGCAGTTTATACTGTTGATTTTAATAGAGTTGATTAAAAGGTCAGTCAGTCAGAGATAGACACGATGATATATGCCCATAACCTGTATAAACAGTAAACAGTCATGCTTAATGCTCATGGAAAACTCCCAGAGGGGCAGTTTATACTGTTGATTTTAATAGAGGTGATTAAAAGGTCAGTCAGTCAGAGATAAACAAACACCCATGCATAGATTACTTAATTGACTGACAATAGCATGGCTGATGTTGTGTGAAGAATCCTTTGTGGAAGAACCCATTAGGCTTATTTGTATAGGTAAAGTATACAAAGTGGAACAACCCAATTCATTTGAAGTTATGTAAATCAAAGAGATGCGTGTTGAAGAAAATTATTAGTCTTTGTTGCCTTGAATGGTAATGTTTAAGCCATCTTTATTAAAGATTATTGACTAGTTCATGATCAGTGGCAACATTTTTTTGAAGTTGGATTTTACTCCATATATTATTTTGGTACTTGGAATAATGTGGAAGTGTGATTTATTTTTTAAGGCAAAGTGTTGAAACACTTCTGTGATTCAGGGAAGGATGAGTCATCAGCGAAGACACAAAGCTCAGCAAAACTAAAAATGTTACAACTCCTGGTTGATGGAGTTTGATTTTTTGAACCACAGCAGCAAGGAGGATCATTTTATTCTTTGCACATACTGCCAACACCATATTGACATTAGTCATTCCGGAATGTACAATATCTGTCGACGTAGTAATACCACCTAGCATCTGAACAATGCAAGAACGCAGAACTCAATCCCAAAAGTAACCAATATGTTTAAAGATTCTAACTAATGTGGCCATTTCTATGCTGAGAAAAAATCCAACAACATCTTCGATGAAGTTTGACCTATAGTAACATCCAGCCTTCAATGAGTACAAAGATAAATAGTAATGACACTTGCATCACCTTCAATGAGTGCAAAGATGAATAGTAATGACACTTGCATCACCTTCAATGAGTACAAAGATGAATATTAATGACACTTGCATCACCTTCAATGAGTGCAAAGATGAATAGTAATGACACTTGCATCACCTTCAATGAGTGCAAAGATGAATAGTAATGACACTTGCATCACCTTCAATGAGTGCAAAGATGAACAGTAATGACACTTGCATCACCTTCAAACCCATCACTGAACTATTGAGAGCTGCATCTAGTTAAAACTCTATTCCACCATCCAAATGGAATTATAGACAGAAACTTGGTGAATTTTTTATTGTTTTGGTATTGTCACAGGATGAAGCCGGGTTGGGACTGGATTAGTGAAGACACCGAAAGCAACTGCGTTAATAAGATGTTTATTTATAAACGCAATTTAAAGATGAACAAATCTGACACCATTATAACAAAAAGATAAGGAAAATTATAAAGTTCCTAACATGGAACTAGCAACAACAAGTAACTCAACGAGAAAAATCAAAGATGAATTTAACGAATGGAATTTTAAACAAACGTGAATAGCATCCTATCACCAATCAACAAATAAGAGTATATGATCTACACCCTAATATAAACAAGGTCTTATTAAGTACCAAGGGTGACAAAAGCATGTGATTTATGCACTTATCAATATGATACTCATTTATTCATCAATCTATTAACTCATCACTTTATCAATTCATCAAGCGATATTGGAATATGTATGAATTAATGGATATGTCGTTCATATAACGATATTGAAATGGGAATGCAATGAAATTATGAATCTATCACACATATAGCAATATTGAAATGTGAATACATGTAATTTTGTTCAGATAGCAATAGTGAGAACAACAATAAAATGGAACACGTAATATATATATAACTATCGTGGGCGCCCATTTGACGTCCAAGATGTATCTCCGGTTCCACCCACTCTAGTCAATGGTCAAGGAACCCCCACGCATGGTCCACCCCTCCCAGTCTGTTGAAGGATCCCTCTAGAGCCTTCACATTAGCACAGACCCTCTGGTCGAGAAGCCTTGGTCCCTCGCATCGAGAAAACCAGTACACTCTTCGGAACCAACGTCACCAGACACAGTATATACGTCACAAGAAACCACACAGTTCTGCGACTCCACAACACCAAACCATATATAAGGCACACAAGCACCACACAAGGCACCACACATGGCAGCACACAAAGGCACCACACAAGGCAGCTAAAAGTATAACAACTGAACCGTGTAGTACATATGACATGGTTAGTACTTTTGCATTGATATATGTTGCGCATGCGCGCACATGAATTGCATCTCGTACACATTACATTAATCATTCAAAGCATGCTGCGTATAATTAAATAAAATCCGTCTGCTCAGTTACAACACATAGCTAACTTGAACCAGACTATAGTATTTCTAATATCATGGCGTTGTATGACCTAGGTATTGACTCTCTGTAGAATTTAGAATAAATTCTAAAACATCTAATATATGAAAAAATTATGTCATATAAAACGAACAGTGATAAAGAATACTATCTTAAATTTCACATACCTCTACAGCTGAAGATTTGCTCCCGTAAAGAGGTAAGTTTTCTGACAAGACTCGTCGTAGTGTAATTTGTTTATAGAGAATTTTCTCTATATGTACCCTAGCTGTGACAGATATGCGCAGCAGCTAGGTACTTAGGTTTTCACTGCAGGCAATTTGCACGTGCAGCATGGGGTGAATCGCGCTCAGTATTTCAAAATAACTAGAGCCGAAAAAATAAACAACCCTCGAGTAACGCTCTAGTCGGAAACGAAACCCGAATACATTTTTGATCACATATACATATTGATATAAATCATACAATTCCGTGACAGGTATTCAGTGTCTGTATGATTGTGATTATGTGAGTGTGGGCACATATATGTATGTGTGTGTGTGGTGAGGATATTTGACAATGCTATATCTACCACCATTTTCGCTTTGAAAGTGCATTAAATGCTTCAGAAAAAAAATATTAAAATATTTTTAAATATATTTATTCAAATTTGAATTTCTAGTCATTTTTCCTTAGGCTTATATGAGTAGATAACATATTTTCAATTGTACGACATCATTTCTTTTGGATTATGTGCACTGATTCCCCTTGTGACCTCAGAACACACTTTTGAGTCTCAAAAACCCCTCAACTCTGTTGGGTGGGGGGGGGGGGAGATTTGCAGGAATGGCATATGGGGAGTCTTGGAGGTTGAAGGGGCTTAAACTTCTAAGCTTAGATTCAGGTGCAAGATTGGTATATAATAAAAAGAACGTTTTCTTTTTCTGCATTAATACTGGATATATTTCGTCTTGTTGTACATAAAAAAAACCAATATATTTCAACAGATTGGTTTTGCCAGTCAATAAAATATCCTGTTTTTTGTACAAGACGATAAAATATAAGGGTCAAGATGTGTCTGAAGATTTGCAAGACACTGTTTTAGGTACCATGTATATTCGCTTATAACTTGGTCCAACTGCAAACGGGGCCCCGGGTAGCCAAGTGGTCTGAGGCGCTCATCTTTACAGATCACTGACATCTCACCTCTGTCCTCATGGGTTCAAGTCTTGGGCTCAGCCAATGTGGGTATGTGAGAAAGCTTGCCAGTAGCTTCCCGTGGGTCAGTGGTTCTTTCCGGGGTTTTCTCGGGTTCTTCCGGCATGTATAGCCTGTCATGTGCTGAAAAATGGCATTAAACCCATAACAAACCAGCCAACCAACTGCAAACAGCACAGACCCAGATCTGCCATCACAAAATGCACTGGCAGATCCGGATCTATGCAGTTTTTTTAGGAGTAATCAGTAGAACAAACAAAATAGACCTGCTCTTTCGAGCATGATGCGATGGCAGATTAAGGTTCAGTGTTGTTTGCAATTGGGCTCGACTTATAAGCGAGTATAGACAGTAAATGTCTGCACATGTATTAGAACTAGTATTTGTTACACGATTATAAAGAGTATTATTTGTGACACATGTATAAAGAGTAGTATTTGTGACACATGTATAAAGAGTAGTATTTGTGACACATGTATAAAGAGTAGTATTTCTTACACATGTATAAAGAGTAGTATTTCTTACACATGTATAAAGAGTAGTATTTGTTATGCATGTATAAAGAGTAGTATTTGTTATACATGTATAAAGAATAGTATTTCTTACACAGTATAAAGAGTAGTATTTGTGACACATGTATAAAGAGTAGTATTTGTGACACATGTATAAAGAGTAGTATTTGTGACACATGTATAAAGAGTAGTATTTCTTACACATGTATAAAGAGTAGTATTTCTTACAAATGTATAGAGAGTAGTATTTGTTATGCATGTATAAAGAGTAGTATTTGTTATACATGTATAAAGAGCAGTATTACTTACACATGTATAAAGACCTATTAGCATCCAAATATGTCATCAGACTTGCTTAGACCTATTAGTGTCTAGATATGTCATCAGACCTGCTTAGACCTATTAGTGTCTAGATATGTCATCAGACCTGCTTAGACCTATTAGTGTCTAGATATGTCATAAAACTTGCTTAGACCTATTAGTGTCTGGATATGTCATCAGACTTGTGTAGACGTATTAGTATCTAGATATGTCAGCGGACTTGCATTGACCTATTAGCATCTAGATGTGTCATAAGACTTGCATTGATCTATTAGCATCAAGATATGTCGTCAGACTTGCAATGACTCATTAGTGTCTAGATGTGTCATCAGACTTGCGTAGACCTATTCGCATCTAGATATGGCATCAGACTTGCATAGACCTATTAGCATCTAGATATGGCATCAGACTTGCATAGACCTATTAGCATCTAGATATGGCATCAGACTTGCATTGACCTATTAGCATCTAGATATGGCATCAGACTTGCATTGACCTATTAGCATCTAGATATGGCATCAGACTTGCATTTACCTATTATCGTAATCATTTTGTAGGTTACCACAGTTTTCCAATCACAAGCCAATGCCCCACATTTTGTTGAGCCCACCTTGGTGAAAGCTTGATATAGCAATCACTTTGCCATCCATGTGCATGTCCATCTGTCCATCCAAATCCTAGATTAACCTCAGTGTTCAAGTTTTTTTGTATGTATGTCTTTTCTAGCTAAATTAAAGGCTGGCTCCAACAAAGAGGGAACTTCTTGTTTCATACTTACTTGACAAATTTTTGTTATTTAAAATATTTGCTGATAATAAACCTGTCTTTAACTTGTACATATTTCCAGAGCAGGATCAGTATGCTTACCATCGGAGAAATAATGTGTGTCAAAGTATTTAAAATTTACATCCAACTGATGAAATACAATGCAACCTCTTGAAACTTCCATCCTAAATAAGTGTACTGGTTAATGTATGGATTTCAGATATATAAGGAAAATAGTAGGGTTGAAAACAAGAACATAGCTGTAGATGAAATAACTAGTTTTTAAGGGGAGGTGAACATTATGTAGGTTGGACTAAATAATTGAAGCATCACTATTTTTATTGAGAAGATTTAAAATGAGGTGATATTTTATAATACTTCTGTTTGTATCCATTGGGGGGGGGGGGGTATAGTACATAAAATAATGGTGATGCCTCTGCCTACAGTAAGGGATCATATATATTGTCCTCACATCTGTGTCTCATATCTATTGTCCTCACAGCTGTGTCTCATGTCTATTGTCCTCACAGCTGTATCTCATATCTATTGTCCTCACAGCTTATCTCATATATATTGTCTTCACAGCTTTATCTCATATATATTGTCCTCACAGCTTTATCTCATATATATTGTCCTCACAGCTTTATAACATATATATATTCCACACAGCTTTATCTCATATACATTGTCCTCACAACTTTATCTTATATATATTGTCCTCACAGCTGTGTCATTCTTTATTAGAGATATAAATTTGTGGTTGTTTACCAGAGGAATAAAAGCCAATTCACTGGATCTTGAACATTGTCATGACTTGTAATTTTTGCAGCTTAAAATCTTTGCTTTTTTGTGCCTAAAAAGGTGCATTTTTATATTAATGATTTAATTTTTGTGTTTTGCTAGTCTGGTAGTATTTTTACAGAGAAAACTACCTCAGGGGACAACCCCATATCAACAATACCTGCTATATACAGGAAAACATTTATAAATCCCCTTGTCTTTATCATACCTGCCATAACACGTGTCACGCAAAAAGCATGACTTTTAGCTCCAAATCCCCCAAGATGGTCTTGTTTAGAAAAACATGCTTTTCAATAATCTTAGGAGAAAAAAAACCAGACACATTTTTTGACCACCACTATACATGTCTGAAGCATGTGGTATGTATACACAGTAAATGGTCCTGCTTAGAGCCCATGTAAAACTATCCTTGGGGCAGTTTATACAGCTGATTATCATGTAGTCAATTAAAAGGTAAGGCGATCAGAGATAAGCAACCACCATTTCAGAGATTACTTAATTGGCTGAGAATGGCTAGGATGATGCCCTGTCAAGTCTTTTGAACACTGCTGTGGGAGAACCCATTAGGCTAATTTGCATAGGGAAAGTACACTAAGTGAAACAACCCAATTCATTTGAGTTAGTACAATCATAGAGATGCATATTGAAGAACTTTAGTTATTACACATTGTTTCCTTGAAGGAGAATGTTTAAACCATCATTATTATAGATTACATGTATTGGCAAATTTCTGATCAGCAGCAACGTTTCTTTGAAGTCGGATTTTACTCCATATATAAAATGCAAAACAAGATTATATCAGTAGTCGGAATAGTGTACAAGTGTGGTTCATTTTTAAGGCAAAATGTTGAAATGCTGCTGTGATTTAGGAAAATATAACCATCTGCAAAATGAACAAAGCCCAGCAAAACTAAATTTCAGAACTCAAGTGCAGCAGTAGGGTGAGCATTTTTTTTTTTGCACACAATGCAAACACCATATCAACATTAGTCATTCTGGAGTGTACGAAATCCATGAACATAGCAGCACCATCCAGCAATGTTTGCCACTCCCTCATAGCAGTGCAGATGCAGAAAGATCATTTTCTGTGCTGAGAAAAATTCAACAAAATTTTTGGGGAAGTTTGAACAACAATGCCATCCAGTCTTAATTGAGTGCCAAGATGAACACGAATGACATTTGTATTACCCTCAACAAGAAAATATTCCACCATCCAATAGATTTTAAAGACAAAAACTTGGTATATTTTTTTTAATAAATTTTTATTTAATGCCTGTGGTTGTGTTTTTCGTAAGTGGGGGCACATGTGTGTGGTGATGATATTGGACAATGCTAAGTGTACCAACTATTTTTGGTTTGTAAATATATTAAATGCTTCAAAGAAAACACAGATGTTATTTTCTTTTTTTATCAAATTTGTATTTCCAGTAATATTATATAGGCTTACATGAAAATATAACTTATTCTCAATTAGACAACTTTGCTCTTTTTTAGGTCACATGCATTGATCCCCCCTTGGGATCTCAAAACACTTTTTGAGTCACCAAAATCCCCCAACACTGTCTGTGAATATGACAGGTATGCTTTATTCCCTTTACATATTTCATGTTTATATATGGACATCTGTCCATTATTGACAAAAATTTTGTCCTCCGAGTGTCCTTCTTAGACAGGTATTATGGTCAATGTTATTATCAGTATTTTGCAATTTTAATTTTTGAGCTCATGTTCAGACTCCAAAAATAAGCAAAGATTCAACTACCACAAAAATTCAGGATTTTATGGTTGTATTCTTGTACTTAAATTATAAGTATATTTATAATTCTCAACAAAATTAAAAATTACAAATCCCTGTCAAGGTTGGTGGTGCCCCCAGGAGTCTCTGATTTCCTCCATGTTTCAATCCCAGACCCTACCAGTTTTCAAATAGGCAGTCATTTCTGGCATTTTTGCTTGTTAAAATGTGGTGACAGTCATCCAAATCCAGGCCCTATCAATTCTTGTCCATTAAGTAACAAATCCACCACTACAAAATGACACCCAAAATGCCTATGTGTATGATGTGGAAAATGGGTTACCACTCATAGCAAATTGATTGATTGTGATTTTTGTTCTCATTGGACCCATATTAAGTGTGCCAGCTATATTAACTCTGATGCAGATTTCAATAAACTTGTTGCCACAAAAATCTCAGTTTCTTTCATTTGTGATGAATGTTCTATCACAATTCTTCCCTTCACCTCGGATATTTATGAAAATTATGAATTACTGGACTGGTGTGCTACCCTTTTCAAACCCTCTAAAGTAGATTCTGACTGGTTTCAATGTTTCAAAAAGAAAGTTCACACTTCATCCATCTTAATACAGCTAAAGATATCACAACTCAGAATAACAGCACAGAAGAAAAGAGCTACTGGTACCATAATATCTGTACCAAAAGCTTGGCTCATCGATTCTTTGAATGGTGCAGAAATTGTCATAAACTAGTATTGCATCATTTGTGTTGACAGACATGGAAATGGTGGATGCATATGTGCATATATTAGACATGACATTTCTTTTTGTTCTTGTGAAGATCTACACACAGAATATCAAGAAGTTATGTAGACTGATATTAATTACATAATTTAAAACCAATTGTGATTGCCACTGTTAGACCTCCAAATAAACAATGATTTTCTTTAAAATTTCGTGTACATTTGTTCAAAAATTGGATCATACTCAGACATTTACATTGTAGGTGATTTCAATATATGTTTTCTTCATGGAAAGTCAATATTATTCAATAAATATTCAAATATTTCGAGATTTGTTAATGTTGAACAGTTGATTGTTGAGCCCACCTATGTTACCAGTTCATCTTCAGTTTTGTTAGACCACATTTTGTGTAACAATCATGAAACAATTTGTCAGTCAGGAACTATTCCTGTATGTCTGAGTGACCATTTGCTTATCTGCTGTACAAGAAAGATTATCCAAGGTTAAATCAAAACACATAAAACTGTGAAAATCAGGTCTTTAACAAATTACAATAAAGAAGAATTTATTGTAAAACTGTCAGGTGTCAATTGGGAAAATGTTTTACATAATTTAAATGCAAATAAAGCATGAATTTCTTTTAAAGAGTGTTTTCACTCAGTTTTAGAGAGCATAGCTCCATTTAAAGAGGTGAGGCTGAAACAAAATCTAGAACCTTAGATAAATCCTGAAATTTTATAAAATATTAGACATACACCATTTAGTATGTATGTGTGCACACAAATGACTGTAAATTAAGGAATAATGCACAAAGGAACATTAAGGAACAATGTACAAAGGGACATTAAGGAACAAGGTACAAATGGACATTAAGGAACAAGGTACAAATGGACATTAAGGAACAAGGTACAAATGGACATTAAGGAACAAGGTACAAAAGGACATTAAGGAACAAAGTACAAATGGATGTTAAGGAACCATGTACAAAGGAACATTAAGAGAGCTAAATCTGAATATTTATCAAACAAATTTGAAGGAGAAAAAAAATCAAAAAAATTGTTGCAACAATTAAAATTCTGGGTTATAATTCCAAAGCCAAAGGGGACAACAATATAGTTCTGAACAATATTGATGGTGGCAACATATGCAATAATCCAAACGATATTCGGAAACTTATTTAGTAAATTTTTTAAACACCAGTCATAAGGTGGAGTATATTATTTTATGAGTTGTTGAACCATCTGTCCATCTGTCATGGCTTGCGTTTGGGGCAATGAAGAACCCTATTGATTTGGGATTCAGAAGCTCAAAGGTCAAGGTCACTGTGACTGAAAAAAGACAAATGTTTTCCACACAATGACCCAGGTTCTCCACCATCTACAGTTACCAAACTTTGTGGATGACTTGCACGTATGTCAAGGAAGAAGCCCACTGATTTCAGTGTCAAAAATTCAAAGGTCAAGTTCACTGTGACTGAAAGATGAAAAGTCAGCACAATAACATTAGTTCTACATCAGATACCTGGACCAAAGTTTATAGATGGCTTGCACTTGGGTCAGAGATCAAAGGTCAAGGTCACTGAGACTGAAAGAATAAAAGTGATTTCTGCAAATACATTTCAGTTATCAACATAGAGGACTATTAAGCATGGGGCAGGTATATTATGATACTTATTTTACAACTGTGACATCAATACTTGTTGAAAAGCTTCCTGTCAGTTGCTGAAAAGCTTGCTGTCACTTGTAATAATTTTTTTGCAACTGTCACATCAATACTTGTTGAAAAGCTTCTTGTCACTTGTTATTTATTTTTACAACTGTCCATGCTTGTTGAAAAGCTTCCTGTCAATTGTTATTTATTTTTACAACTGTCACATCCATGCTTGTTGAAAAGCTTCCTGTCAATTGTTATTTATTTTTACAACTGTCACATCAATGCTTGCTGAAAAGCTTGCTGTCACTTGTTGTTTTTTGTTATTACAACTGTCACATCAATGCTTGTTGAAAAGTTTCCTGTCACTTGTTGTTTATTTGTACAACTGTCACATCCATGCTTGCTGAAAAGTTTACTGTGAGTTGTTATTTATTTTTACAACTGTCACATCAATGCTTGTTGAAAAGCTTCCTGTCAGTTGCTATTTATTTTTTCAACTGTCACATCCATGCTTGTTGAAAAGCTTCCTGTTATTTATTTTACAACTGTCACATCCATGCTTGTTGAAAAGCTTCCTGTCATTTATTTTACAACTGTCACATCCTTGCTTGTTGAAAAGCTTCATGTCAGTTGTTATTTATTTTACAACTGTCACATCCATGCTTGTTGAAAAGCTTCCTGTCATTTAATTTACAACTGTCACATCCATGCTTGTTGAAAAGCTTCATGTCAGTTGTTATTTATTTTTACAACTGTCACATCAATTCTTGTTGAAGAGCTTCCTGTCATTTATTTTACAACTGTCACATCCATACTTGTTGAAAATCTTCCTGTCGGTTGTTATTTATTTAATACAGATTCAGAGAATTTTTAAAAAATGTTACAGAAGAAAGAATGTTACAATCAATCATTTTGAAATACAACCAGTCTGTGAAGAGTTTTTATTTAAGGAATCAAGCAATCTCAACCCCAATAAACATACAGAATTAGATTATATCAGATTATTAGATTAGGATTATATACATGCCAGATTTGTCAAGAATGCAGTCTGTGTCCTGAAGACTCCTATTAATCATATGGTGAATCTGTCTATTCTGTATAATACAGTACCTGATGAACTGAAGACAGCAAGGGTAAAACCACTGTATAAGACACAAAGTAAACCAGAAGCAGGAAACTATAAGCCAATAAGCATTCTGAACATCATATCTGATATCCTAGAGAAGGAAATCTACATCCAATTGAAAACATACTTAGTTCAAAACAATATACTGTATGAATGTCAGTCTGGTTTTATGTACATGCCTAATTTATTTGATGTACTATATCAAAGCACAGACTTCTTAAGGATTATACACTGGTATGATCATGCTAAATTTACCAAAGGCATTTGACACAGTAAATCATTCCATTTTGTACAAGAAATTCTCTGCTCTGTGAGTAAAATTCATTGATTGGTTTCAATACTTATGAAACAAACACTCCAAATTGTTAATGTAAATGAAACAATGTCTGCATAAAAATTGTAGCAGAAGCTCTGAGTACATGTATCTGCTGAAAATTGCATGCAAACTGCATCAGCAATGATGAGTGTCTGCTACAAATTTGCATATAAACTGCAACAGTAATGCTGCATATCTGCTAACAATTTGCATGCAAACTGCTGAGTGTCTGCTACAAATTTGCATATAAACTGCAACAGTAATGCTGCATATCTGCTGATAATTTGCATGCAAACTGCAACAGCAATGTGGAGTATCTGCCAGAAATGTGCATATATACTGCGGCAGCAGTGCTGAGGATCTGCTGAAAATTTGCATACATCCTGCAACAACAATTTTGAGTATCTGCTGAAATTATGCATATATATATATATATATATATATATATATATATATATATATATATATATATATATATATATATATATATTGCAACAACAACGCAGAGTATATCCAGAATTTGCATACATACTGCAACAGCATTGCTGGGTATCTGCTGAAAATTTTGCCAATCTAATTAAAATCAAATTTTCAAACTTGCCCCTTATACAGTCTTGTAATGTGACAAGGCTTTATAGGTTAGAAAATTTCACAACATTCATGTAGATTTTAGAAGAGTTCTAGCAAGATGAATTGGGAGAGCCAGAGTGGCTTTGTGGTTAGCATGCTGGACATGTGACTGAAAGAGTGTGGAATCAAATCCTACCACTGGATCAGACTGGATTGGCTACTGTGGTGTTTTCCTGGACAAGGCATTTTACTTCAGTTGCCTTTGAACTAATAACTTTCATGTGCTGCTGCACCATAAAACACCAAACAAAAACAATGTTATATAGGCAACAAATGTCAAAGGCAGAGGTGTCTGCAAGGGCTCAGACATAGAAGGATAGAGAGGTAATTTCAAACTGATTCATAGAACTGGCTTGCACTCCAATATGTCAGGAGTTCACTGGCTTGCACTCCAATTTGTCAGGAGTTTACTTGCTTGCACTCCAATTTGTCAGTAGTTCACTGGGATCACAGATAGGTAGCTTGCACTCCAATTTGTCAGGAGTTCACTTGGATCACAGATAGGTAGCAACTGATTTATAATAGACCATTTTATGTATTGGACAAAGTTTAATTTGAGCTGAATTTCAATTTCAGGGTGGACAGAAAAGGGATCATCTGTGAGCAGAGGGGTGTATTCAGAGTCAACTGCATTGATTGTCTGGACCGAACCAATGTGGTGCAGATGACTATTGCCAGAATCGTCATGGAAACACAGGTACAAATTAGAATAATAATCAATAATTTTTAAGCTATAGGTTATAATCCTGTTATGGGTTTACTTAGACCCTATCCATTATTTTGTGTCAAAAATTCTCAACTACATTTCATATTCAAATGGAAATCTTTGAAAATTAGGCAAATGACAGATTTTATGCCTATTATAAAATGCAGTCTTCCAAACACTTAAATAATTGCTATTTCAGGATTGTATTATCAATGAAGTGAAAAGAGCTTCAGGGATGAAAAAAGTAAATCACTGAGACTTCAAATGAAGTAAAGAAATATCTTCTTTGATAATAACAACAGTGATAAAGTTCTAAAATTATGCATAGGTCTTCTTACAGTTGCTTGCCAATGGAAGATAATATCTGGGAATCTTATATTAGAAATATCAACCTTTAAAGATGCAAAGGTTAAATAATTGTCACCAATCTTTTTGAAGAAGAACAGGGGACATAGTATCAGTGCATCCATCCAGACAGCCATCTATCACATTTTCCCTTCTATAACTTTGAAATTAAGGGATGAAACATGGTATACATATACATCATCACTAGAAGGTGAGTCACATACCACATTAGGGGTCCTGTATTCAAGGTCAAAGTCATGGCATGGCTCAATATTTGGCGGGTTTTTTTGCATCACACTTTCTCTTCTGCTCTATAATTTTAAAACTGTTTGAGATTAAGGGATTAAACATTGTATATTTTTTTACATCATCACCAGAATGTGTGTTGCATATCTTAATTGGGGTCCAATCTTCAAGGTCAAGGTCACAGCTCAGTATTTGTGTTTTACATCACACTTTCCCTTCTGCTCTGTAAATGTAAAGCCCTATGACATTAAGGGATGAAACTTGATGTACTTATACATCATCACAAAGATCATTCTCAAATACTGTTCCTGCTAGAATAATTAAACTAGCTGATTGTATGCATATATATTAGTACCACACCCTTACAACAAAAGAAAGTCATTGGGGCCTACATTTACATTTTACAGGCTTAAGTTTGTGTGCTTAGCTCACAATGACATAGCTTGTGGTATGCTATATGCAAACTATCCTTCCTAGAATCATGAAACTTGCTTTACTATGGTAACAAGAGATTAAGTCTGTATTGTATGTAGTCCCAGAGCAGGTGATACTGAATAACACTTTCATATTTTTAATTGTATGCCCATTATATGAGGATCTAAAAAAGGCACTCTTTGTTTTATATAAATTCTTCTACTCATGGATAAATGAGACAATATTTCTCAGTGGTGGGAAATTCTTTTACTCATGGATAAATGAGACAATATTTCTCAGTGCTGGGAAATTCTTCTACTCATGGATAAATGAGAAAATATTTCTCAGTGCTGGGAAATTCTTTTACTCGTGGATAAATGAGAAAATATTTCTCAGTGCTGGGAAATTCATCTACTCATGGATAAATGGGAAAATATTTCTCAGTGCTGGGAAATTCTTTGCAAGTCTTTATTTACATTTTATCTCTCCTTTTCAAATAAAAAAAAAAATCTTATAAAATTGAGGCTTGGAATTTCTATTTATGCTGGAATTATATTTTTAAAGTTAAAATGGGTGCAGTCTGTTATTTACAATTAACTAACTTAAGTATCACTTATCATGATTATTTTCAAGTAGTTAGCTTCAGATGAAGTACACTACTACTGCACAATTGTAGCTTAAAATTGAACTTCACAATCATGAGTAGAATTTATGTTATGTTCAGATAGAATTATTTATGATTTTCAAAGAAACCGAGTATGTTATCTCCACTGTAAGAACAAACTGTGGTTTCAAATCTGTACATCATGCATACAAATGTAATTATCAAATGTGCAGTGCTTCTTCCAATTTTTTTTATCCCATGTTCTATCCTGATTTAACAATTTTGTGTTTGAACATTTGTGATGTATTAGGGACCAACTATTTAATTTTCTGGGGTCAGTCCCTTCAGTCTGGGATTTTCTTTCACGTCGGGATATTTTTTTCTTCTATCTCAACATAAATAATTTTTTTCAACTAATATAATGGATATAATAGAGTTTTTTTGAGCTGTAAATCAGAGCAAGAATATATTTTTCAAGCTATTTTTCAGATGGAAATTGTTTTTTTCCAAAAAATTCCAGACTCCCCACCCCTGAAAATGTAATGGTTGGTCCCTTAGATATACAGGGACTAGCTTTGACATATTGAGTGACTGACACTTTCTGACCAGTGTAGCTGAAAGTGGGAATAAATATCTTTATTCAATTGTAACATTTTCATATTAATGACTCCGCATTTGTATATTGTGATAGGTTACTCTCAATGAAGGATATTTATTTTTCTGTAAATATCAACACTGTTTCCTCAATAATGTACAAAGTACAGTTATTTTTATGTAAATATCAATACTGTTACATATTAACTGTAACTTTAATGTGGAAACATTTGCACTAAGTTCTAAAAATGGTTTAGAATTATGGATAAGTCCAAGGCAACAGGCATGTATCCATTAGAATTATAGAGAAGTCCAAGACAACATGCCTGTACCCATTAGAAATATAGAGAAGTCCAAGACAACATGCATGTATCCATTAGAAATATAGAGAAGTCCAAGACAACATGCATGTATCCATTAGAAATATAGAGAAGTCCAAGACAACATGCATGTATCCATTAGAAATATAGAGAAGTCCATGGCAACATGCCTGTATCCATCACATCCTTTTTGTTGGAATTATATGCAAGTAAAATATTTAAAATTCCAGAGAATGAAGTCTTTCCAGATACTTTGTATATTCCTTTGTATTTTCTAGCCTTAATTTGTATGCCTCCATTGTGATGACAAAAGGGGCATATTGTTTTACTGCTTTCTGCCTGGTAGTATATCTGCATGTTTTTACATCGATCCTGAATTCATTTGAGCACAATTAAATCCATTTGATGAAGGCAAATTAAATTTAGTAGACATGTTTATATGCACATGTAAATAATCTGATTACATTCTTGATGTCATTTTTAAAAATTGTTATTTTTATTTGGGTTTTTTAAGTGCTTTTTGGACCTAAACTGTTCACAATTATTCAGAAAATTGATGACCTGGGCAAAAGAAGTCCAGGCTACATGTTATAAATTTAATCACCGAATTAGAGTCTTGTGCCATTTAGGTAATTGGTGTACTTTCATACCATGATCTAAAAATTTCCCCATGCAAGTAGAATCCATTGTTTTGTGGAGCTGAAATTACTGTGCGGAAACCTGTACATTATATTACTGTTGAGTCTGTATAGCCTATTCAGCCAATCAGAATTCAGAATAATTTTTATGAAAGTAATAATAAACAAAATTGTGAAGCTTTATTTATACAGACTCCATTTTTCAGGATTTTTCAAGATTTGAATGACAGTTTCATAAATTTTTGAAGATTTGTTATTCCAGATTCCTTGCTTATCTGTACAAAAGGATTAAAACAAAGACTCCTTGTTTATCTGTACAAAAGAGTTATAACACAGATTCTAAAGGGTTATAACACAGATTCCTTGTTTATCTATACAAAAGGATTATAACACAGATTCCTTGTTTATCTGTACTAAAGGGTTATAACAGATTCTTTGTTTATCAGTACAAAAGGATTATAACAGATTTGTTAAAATCTGTACAAAAGGGTTATAACAGATTCTTTGTTTATCAATACAAAAGGATTATAACAGATTTTTTTAAATCTGTACAAAAGGGTTATAACACAGATTCTTTGTTTATCAATACAAAAGGGTTATAACAGATTTTTTTTGTATCTGTACAAAAGGATTATAACAGATTTTTTGGTATCTGTTCAGAAGGGTTGTAACACAGATTACTTGTTTATCTGTAAAAAAGGATTATAACACAGATTCTTTGTTTATCTGTACAAAAGGATTATAACAGATTTTTTGGTATCTGTTCAGAAGGGTTGTAACACAGATTCCTTGTTTATCTGTAAAAAAGGTTATATCACAGATTGATTTTACCTGTACAAAAGGGTTATAACACAGATTCCTTTTTTATCTGTATGAAAGGTTTGTAACAAAAGTATCTGGTTTAGTTGAGTTTCTCTGTATATAAAATAGGCTGTTTAATAGTTTTGCCTTTTTTCTGGATTTTAGTGCAGAAAGCTAGGACTTCTTGCTCCAGATGAGAGTCTTCCACTAAACTGCCGCAGAATCTACCAGCAGATATGGGCCAATAACGGAGATGCCATCAGTCAACAGTATGCAGGGACAGTGGCTCTGAAGGTAAGTTTTAGAGTGGTGGAGTTTTAAAAAAAACAACCAATGATCAGGATGCATGTTGTATCTATCTATCTATCTATCTATCTATCTATCTCTCTTTTTCTCTCTCCTCTCTCTCTCTCTCTCTCTCTCTCTCTCTCTCTCTCTCTCTCTCTCTCTCTCTCTCTCTCTCTCTGAGAGGTATAATTAAATAACTGAAAGACTTGGTTATGGAAGGAGATTTAACTTAGGAATGCCCCTGTCTGGTCACAAATAACATGATGATTTTTGTGCAGAAAATGTATATAGACTTACCTAAATGAGATACAGTCAGGACCAAAACATTTGGCTGCTTTATAGAGGTGACCAGTACATGGAGATTAGGTTTGTATTATAATGACCAGTCTGCAAAGGAGGCTGGATTACACAGGGAGCCAGTTTAGGGAAGACAGTCTGCAAAGGAGGCTGGATTACACAGGGAGCCAGTTTAGGGAAGACAGTCTGCAAAGGAGGCTGGATTACACAGGGAGCCAGTTTAGGGAAGACAGTCTGCAAAGAAGGCTGGATTATGCAGGGAGCCAGTTTAAGGAAATTTCATTGTATTAGCTCATAAGCTCAACCATAGGCAGACTGGTTCCCTATCATACTTTGAAGAAGGGCCTGGAATGAGGCTAAACCATAGGCAGACTTTCGGGTGGTTCCAACAAATTAGCATAAAATAGGTCTTTAAGGAGAAGAGCTAAATATTTTATGTCTGTTTCAATGTAGGAAATCAGTCACCGATGTTTACATTTGTTCCCTGTTTTAAAGACTGTCGGTGCATTTTTCAAAACATATTTACCTATGTAATTAGCTTAGGTGTACAAATTGTTCTTTATGTCAATATTAATCTAGAAATCTTTTATCCAGAAAGTGTCTTCTCTTGACAATTTTAGGACATTAATGGCAGTGTGACTATCACAAATGTAAAGTTTTGCCTGCAACAATTGTCAGCTGAACAAGTATGTTTGTAAAGAAAAACAACTTTTAACATCTTTACATACTCAAACACAAAATTGTTGTTCCCATACTAACATTCTTACATCCTAAAACACACAATATTTATCTTCATACTAACATCTTTACATCCTCAAACACAAAATTGTTATCCCCACACTAACATCTTTACATCCTCAAACACGAAAGTGTTATCCTCATCCTAACATCCTTACATCCTCAAAAACAAAATTGTTATTCCATACTGACATCATTACATCCTCAAATACAACATTGTTATCCCCATACTAACATGTTTACATCCTCAAAAACAAAAGTGCTGTCCCAATACTAACATCTTTACTTCCTCAATTGATATCCCCATACTAACATCCTTACATACTCAAACACAGAATTGTTATCCTGATACTAACATCTTTACATTCTCAAGCACAAAATTTGCATTCCCATACTAACATCCTTACATACTCAAACACAAAATTGTTAGCCCCATACTAACATCCTTACATACTCAAACACAAAATTGTTAGCCCCATACTAACATCCTTACCTACTCAAACACAAAATTGTTAGCCCCATACTAACATCCTTACATACTCAAACACAAAATTGTTATCCCATACTAACATCCTTACATACTCAAACACAAAATTGTTAGCCCCATACTAACATCCTTACATACTCAAACACAGAATTGTTAGCCCCATACTAACATCCTTACATACTCAAACACAAAATTGTTAGCCCCATACTAACATCCTTACATACTCAAACACAAAATTGTTATCCCATACTAACATCCGTACTTCCTCAAACACAAAATTGTTATCTCCATACTGACACATTTCAAACAATTCTTTTATGAAAGTATCAAAACTCACATTTATTGAGGTCCCAAGCCACACAACGCTTTGACCTCCTTGAAGCTTTCTTACAGTTTATGGTTGATTTTATTTTGCAAATTTGGATGTTTGATCAATCAAAGATTGTGTTCCTTGATCTGATCAGTTAGACTCAACTCTTTCATCTACCAATATATACTCACTTATAAGTCGAGTCCAACTGCAGACTGTGCATACCCAGATCTGCCATCACATAATGCACTGGCAGATCTGGGTCTATGCAGTTTGTTGGGAGTAATCAGAAGAACAAACAACATAGACCCTGATCTGCTGGTGCATTATGCAATGGCTGATCAGAGTTTATGTTGTTTACAGTTGGACTCAACTTGTAAGTGAGTATATATGGTAAATAGTATGTATTCTGTGATAAGCTCAAGGAGCCACCTAATGGCTAGGGATGGGGTGGAGGAGCCACCTAATGGCCAGGGATGGGGTGGAGGAGCCACCTAATGGTCAGGGATGGGGTGGGGGACCCACCTAATGGCCAGGAATGGGATGTGGCCAAAGATGGGGGGGGGGGGCACTAATAATCAGAACAAGTTTTCTTTTTCTAAAAGAAGTGTATATGTTTGCGTGTAAACAGATATTACAATTTCTTATTAGTTATTGCAGTCAACTAAATGATAAATCATTGTCAGAATTTTCTCATTATATGACTTTTCTCTCCACCTTCAATCCCCATTTAGGACACAGCTGAAAAAAAAGGGGGGGGGGGTTGCTTGTCCACCACAGATTAAACTGTGCCAAATAAAGTTATGGTAATTATTTCAAGGATTAAAATAGATAATTTTAATGTATATTAGTGTTTATTTCCATCTGTTGTAAGAACATGTGTAATGTTAGCTGTTCCATTCAATTTTAAATTCTGGTAAATGCTTATGCTTTTGAATGAAGTTTATGCATATGATATAGGAAATTTTCATCTTGTCGGTTGGATTTGGGCTTTAGGGAAGTAAAAGGTTCAGATATTCAGCAGGTATTTTTTGTCTAAACCTTCTCTAGTACAACTTTATACAACTATGGTGGAACACACATGTAACCTAAATTAAGGAAACATATCAATAGAGTTTACTTGTGTAATAGATCTTACATCTTCAAAGGGATCATGAATGTATTACTATTTGTAAAACAGTTGTCAGAGCACAATGAAGACTTGTAGCCCTGGGGTTTATAGAGATTACGTATGTTTTACCATGTGTAACTAGTTGTCAGAGCACAGTGAAGACTTGTAGCCCTGGGGTTTATAGAGATTACGTATGTTTTACTATGTGTAACTAGTTGTCAGAGCACAGTGAAGACTTGTAGCCCTGGGGTTTATAGAGATTACGTATGTTTTACCATGTGCAACTAGTTGTCAGAGCACAGTGAAGACTTGTAGCCCTGGGGTTTATAGAGATTACGTATGTTTTACCATGTGCAACTAGTTGTCAGAGCACAGTGAAGACTTGTAGCCCTGGGGTTTATAGAGATTACGTATGTTTTACCATGTGCAACTAGTTGTCAGAGCACAATGAAGACTTGTAGCCCTGGGGTTTATAGAGATTACATATGTTTTACCATGTGTAACTAGTTGTCAGAGCACAGTGAAGACTTGTAGCCCTGGGTTTCAAAGTCATTTCTAAATGTTACAGTAAATATTTGCACATAGCCAAATCTGTGTGATTCTTATTCTAACATGATCAATAAGTGCATAAATAAAATATAGATAAAATACACAGAAAATGGAGTTTAAATATTTGTGCTCAAGCAGCATTGGTAATTTTGCTATCTAAGTACGACTTAATGCACCAAATTGCATGGGTCAAACCAGCTAAAAGTAAATTATGTAAAAAAGAAATTCTCTCAATGCTCCAACATTGCAAACAAATGTAGGTACGCTGTTCCATTTTTATACAGATAAGCTATTCATGGGAACCATTAAAGTGACCTGATTTATAAGTGAGGTTACCTTATATTGAAGTATGCTACAATAAGGCTGTACTGTTCTGTCATTACCCCCACTCCAAAACACAAGAAAAGGGTATTTTAAAATTTTAAGAATATACATTATAATTGGTTCTCAATAGCACGGAATTAAAATCATGTTAAATTAATTATCAATTTAGAACAAAATGTGACCAATTTATGGGTTCCATAACTGCACCCATGTTTTAAGAGCAGTGGCATTAAATGAGGAACTTAATAGTGGGGGACCTCTGTATATGGGAGCCAGAACCACACCCATGTTCTAACAGTGGCAGCAGGATAGTGATGGATTTCTGACCACATCCATGTTCTAACAGTGGCAGCAGGATACTGAGGAATTTAATAGTGATGGATTTCTGACCACATCCATGTTCTAAGAGCAGCAGTAGTAAACTGAGGGACTTAATAGTGAGGGACTTCTGACCACATCCATGTTCTGAAAGGGGCAGCAGTATACTAAGGGATTTAATAGGGAGGGATTTCTGACCACACCTATGTTCTAACAGCAGCAGCAGTATACTGAGGAATTTAATAGGGATGGATTTCTGACCACATCCATGTTCTGAAAGGGGCAGCAGTATACTAAGGGATTTAATATTGAGGGATTTCTGACCACACTTATGTTCTAACAGCAGCAGCAGTATAATGAGGGATTTAATAGGGATGGATTTCTGACCACATCCATGTTCTAAGAGGGGCAGTAGTATACTGAGGGACTTAATAGAGAGGGATTTCTGACCACACCTATGTTCTAACAGCAGCAACAGTATACTGGGGGACTTAATAGAGAGGGATTTCTGACCACACCTATGTTCTAACAGTAATAACAGTATACTGAGGGACTTAATAGGGAGGGAATTCTGACCACACCTATGTTCTAACAGCAGCAACAGTATACTGAGGGATTTAATAGGGAGGGATTTCTGACCACACCTATGTTCTAACAGCAGCAGCAGTATACCAAGGGATTTAATAGGGAGGACCTTTGTATATGGAATCCATGTTCTAAGACTGGCAGCAGTATACTGAAGGACTTGATAGTGGGTGACTTATGTAATGGCCTCTTTGGGAAAAGAGGCATCAGATTTGGAATGTTACAGTTTTAGTACAGTGCCATAGATTGTTCCCTGCACTTTTGCAGTAGTGTATTTTTTTATGGTCACATGTTCACCATTATAATTAATGTAGACTCCTTTTCTCTATACATGTTATCATATTACATGTCATATGAGAGTGTCAGATACTGAATATGTATCCTTCAAAGAAATGACCACCTTATAATGTGATGCTACTACTTACGGTATTACAATACCGTATGTATCACGTATTATGTGTGCCTGATTATGACCCATATGTGTAATGCAGAGCAAATAAAGGGTCTACACTTTTGTTGTCCCAGCTTTTTGTGTCTATTCCACTGTTGTTTCCACACAGTAACTCTCTTTTTGTGTCTATTCCAATGTTGTTTCCACACAGTAACTCCCTTTTTGTGTCTATTCCACTATTGTTTCCACACAGTAACTCCCTTTTTGTGTCAATTCCACTGTTGTTTCCACACAGTAACTCCCTTTTTGTGTCAATTCCACTGTTGTATCCACACAGTAACTCCCTTTTTGTGTCAATTCCACTGTTGTTTCCACACAGTAACTCCCTTTTGGTGTCAATTCCACTGTTGTATCCACACAGTAACTCCTTTTTGTGTCAATTCCACTGTTGTATCCACACAGTAACTCCTTAATTATTATTGGAATGCGATTAAATTTGGTATACAGCTTGACATTGATGAGACCTTGGATGAGTTCGATTGTCAGAATTTTATGTCATAGTTCATCAAGTTATTGTCAGACCCACTCAGATTTCATTTCTGCACAATAACTACCCTACTTATTATTAGATTTCAACAAAATTTGGTATGCTGCTTGATATTGATGAGACCTTGGTTGAGTTCATTTGTCAGCATTCTACATCATTGCTTAGCAGAATTATACTCCTGATTGTCAGACCCACCCACTTATATTTCTACTCAATAACTCCAATTATTATTATTGGATTAGCATCCAAATTTGGTGTGCAGTTTGATATTGATTAGAACTTGGCTGAGTTCAATTGTCTGCCTTCTACATCATTGTTTAGTAGAGTTATAGACTCTGATTTCCTGACCCACCCATTTTTTCGTGCAATAATTGCCAAAATTATCATTGGATTTCAACCAAATTTGTTGTGCAGTTTGATTTTTTTCAGACCTTGCTGCTTTTGATTGTTAGTGTTCTGCATTGTTTAGCAGAGTTATAGCCCTTGATTGTCAGACACACCCACTTAATTTTCTGCACGATAACTCCATTAATTATTATTGAACTTCCACAAAATTTTATATGACAGCTTGACATTGATGATGCCAACAAAAGGCAAAGGTCATGAATTCCCAGAATTTGCTTGTTCAAAGTGTAATTTATAGGGAATATTGAGACTCTGACCTGCAGATGGATTATGTAATTGCAGACTTGTTCTGTGTGTAATTTAGAGTGAATATTAAGACTCTGACCAGCAGATGGATTATGCAATTGCAGACTTGTTCTGTGTGTAATTTAGAGTGAATATTGAGACTCTGACCAGCAGATGGATTATGTAATTGCAGACTTGTTCTGTGTGTAATTTAGAGTGAATATTGAGACTCTGACCTGCAGATGGATTATGCAATTGCAGACTTGTTCTGTGTGTAATTTATAGGGAATATTGATACTCTGACCTGCAGATGTATTATATAATTGCAGACTTGCTCTGTGTGTAATTTATAGGGAATATTGATACTCTGACCTGCAGATGTATTATATAATTGCAGACTTGCTCTGTGTGTAATTTATAGGGAATATTGATACTCTGACCTGCAGATGTATTATATAATTGCAGACTTTTCTGTGTGTAATTTATAGGGAATATTGATACTCTGACCTGCAGATGCATTATGCAATTGCAGATATGGATATATAATGGTCACATTTGGGTTTGCATAATAAATGGGTAGATGATATATACTGGTTTCAGGCATTTTGTGGCACAGCAATACTATGAAGATTATATCATGCCAAGATAAATAGCGTAAAGTGCACTTGCCCATAGGACACAATGCATTTGCTGATTCGGGCTGATCTTATGGTGGTAATTGAAGCCATACAAGTCCAACATCTTAGCCACTGAGCAACCACAGCACCTCAGATGATGATAGATACAGCATTCCAATACCATCTGCACTCAAGTATAAGCCGATATTAACTGCAAACTGCATAGACCCAGATCTGCCATCGCATAATGCACCGGCAGATCTGGGTCTATGCAGTTTGTAAGGACTAATCAGTAGAACAAACAACATAGACCCTGATCTGCTGGTGCATTATGTGCCGGCAGATCAGGGTCTATGTTGTTTGCATTTGGACCTGGCTTATACACGAGTATATACGGTATGTCTTTGAATAATGTATGAAATATTCAGAACATTGTGAAAACATAGTAAGGTATATAAATATCCCAGTTCCATTATATAATAGTAAATTTTATCAGTTAAAGTACATGCACACCTACCAAATTGAAAGTCAAACCTGAATGTTAAAGTTTTGGGGTTGCACATGCCATTTAAATATTTTATGACTGCCTTCCAAAAATTTGTATATCCCATATTTACACAAATATAACTCTGAACCGACTGCCAAGATGATAGACCAAGATCTGTATTACATAATGCAAGTAAGATCAGAGTCTATGGTAATTAACTTGGAATTAGTAGAAATAAACAGGGTGAACCCTGATATGTAGGTATATTATGCAACACTAGATATGGGTCATGTTTGAAGAAATTGTTGTGTATGTTATTCTTGGGTAAATGTATATACCAGGCATGTGGAACTTATGGCCCATGGGCTGCATCCGACCCACAACCTGATTTTATCCACTTACTTACATCACAGGGTGTGACTTCAAAAATCTCTTATCTGGCCTGTGCTCTGGAGAAAGTTTCACATGCATAGTATATACAGTGCTCCCCTCTTTACATCGCTGTTCTTGGGAGTAATAAAACTTAGCCAGGTTTATAAAGAGGGAGCCTTATATTGAGGGCTATTCCAAGATGGCTGTGTTCTGATGGTGAATTAAAACACAAACATATATAGTACTTAATGATCTGAAATCACATAATTAATTTTCATGAACCAAGTACTAAAATAAAGTCAGATACATTAAGTAGCAATGATAAAACAAAATTGGACCAATTTAATGGAATCCACCAATTAAATGGAATCCACCAATTTGATGGGATCCATGATATACCCATGTTATCAGAGGAATAGTGGTATACTGAAGGACTTTATAGTGAGGGATGTATGTAACTCTCATGACATGCCCATGCTCATCTGCTCCTTGCACAAAATTTTGAAATAGTTTCTATTTTTCATTGTTGAAAAAGTTTTATTCAGTAGCACCCATTTTTGGCCCTTTTCAGAAAATGTATGAGCTAAAGTCCCTGGACTTACCATTTCAGTGTAGGTATGTAGGTATTTACTAACTGTGGTCTCCATAGAAGTCATGATAGATTTGGAATCATGGTTTCATAAATGGAGGTCTTGCAAATAATCCTGTCCTTATTATTTTCTATGTAGAAAGTTCCACCAGCATTTGCTTTAATGGTTTGCAAAGAAGTGTCCTTAGTATATTTGCTTTAATGGTTTGCAAAGAAGTGTCCTTAGTATATTTGCTTTAATGGTTTGCAAAGAAGTGTCCTTAGTAATTAATTGCAGATGTTAAATACATCTGAAGTCAATTGGATCTTAAATATTCAGGATGCTGTGGAACTCCATATAACGAAATCATTATGTATTTTGACCTACAGCTGCATGGGTTCAGAATTTAATTAGAGAGGTAAAGTTCAAAAACAGCATTTTTTCCACCTTATCAGTGGGTGTGCTCACTGCAGGAGACCTATTCCATACAACCTGTATGTGACAAATACAATAGGAGAGTGCCAAAACGAAGATTAGCCATCTGAAACATCTGCAGCATGAGTTGGCACTATAACCCAGCTAACAATAGACAGACTTGTGTTCTAAATGTCCATACACTTTCAGTCTGATTAATGCACACAGTTGGCACACACTGTATTAAGGTCACAAAATGCAGCTTTTGTCTTACTTGTATAAGTATGTTAAGACATAGGTATCACTTATGTAATCATGGCGATACATGTGTATCACTTTTTGTCTCACCTGTATTGGCATGGTGAGACATAGGTATTACTTTTTGTCTCATGTGTATAAGCATGGTGAGACATAGGTATCACTTTTTGTCTTGTGTATAAGCATGGTGAGACATAGGTATAACTTTTTGTCTCACATGTATAAGCACGGTGATACATAGGTATCACTTTTTGTCTCACATGTATAAGCACGGTGAGACATAGGTATCGCTTTTTGTCTCACATGTATAAGCACGGTGATACATAGGTATCACTTTTTGTCTGACATGTATAAGCACGGTGATACATAGGTATCACTTTTTGTCTCACATGTATAAGCACGGTGATACATAGGTATCACTTTTTGTCTCACATGTATAAGCACGGTGAGACATAGGTATCACTTTTTGCCTCACATGTATAAGCACAGTGATACATTGGTATCACTTTTCTTGTAGCAGCAGCAACATCATCAATGTTAATGTTTTTGTGAAATATTTGTGTCAGAGTTTTTACAATTAAGTTAGGCAGGTTGGTTTGGAATACATTATAGCACAGACACAGGTGAGATATAGACACATTTGAAACACAGACACAGGTTAGACATGGACACAGTTGAGACATGGATACAGGTGGGACACTGACACAAGTGAGACACTGGGTTATGCAGAATACTTAAAGAACTTGACCTCTTCATTCAATCTCAACCATGTGACATAGGATTGAAATCCTTACTTTTTTTTGTCTTGGGTCACTTGTCTCAGCATTTTGCTGTATATGTAACTGACAACCCTCAGCTTGAGAGTTAGATGATGTCAGTTTCATGAAAAATGATGTCAATTGCATGTCAACAAATAAAGGTACTTAAGTCGGAATGAATCATGCATAAAATACAATAATAAACAAATGTGTGAGAAAAATAATAAATTAATCAATGACAAAGAAATCCCAGTTTTGTAGTCGCATTATTTGTCATTTGCTTGGCAGAGCCTCACATAAGACAAATAATGTAACTTCTCGACTGTGTTTCCCTTGTCTTGGTGCCAACCCCAACATAGATTCAGTTAATCTCGACTCTCAGGCAGCAGTAGGTCAAGAAATAATGCACTAATTTCACCATTAAGTTACACAGATGCTGAAGATTTCTAATCTAATGGACCTGAGAAACATTTATGACTTGTGAAAAAAAATCATACTGGTAAATTTAATGTATACATTTTTTTGCTTCAATGTATTTTGTTGCATAAATAGTAATATATGTGACAGAATAGGAAAGTTGTTCATGATGATTTGCATATTCATCACAGTTATACAATACATTTACCTGGCAAGAAGAACATAAGGCTTGGGGCTTAGCCATAATATACTGTACTTCTCCCATAATAAGGCCTGGAGTGTAGCCATAACATGCTGTACTTCTCACATAATAAAACCTGAGACCAAGCCATAATATACTGTATTTCTTCCATAATAAAGCCTGGGGCACAGCCATAACAAGCTGTATTTCTCCCATAAAAAAACATGAGGCCCAGCCATAACATACCATATTTCTCCCATAATTATCTGGGGCTCAGCCATAATATACAGTATTTTGCCCATAATGATACCTAAGGGCCCAGTGATAACATACTGTACTGTATTTTTCCAATAATAAGACATGGGACCCAGCAATAGCATATTGTATTTCTCCCAAAATAAGACTTGGGGCTCAGCCATAACATTATATTCTCCCATAATAAGGACTGGGGCCCAGCCATAACATACTGTATTCTCCCATAATAAGGACTGGGGCCCAGCCATAACATACTATATTCTCCCATAATAAGGACTGGGGCCCAGCCATAACATACTGTATTCTCCCATAATAAGGACTGGGGTCCAGCCATAACATACTGTATTCTACCATAATAAGGACTGGGGCCCAGCCATAACATACTGTATTCTACCATAATAAGGACTGGGGCCCAACCAAATAAATTTGTAAAAAAGCAGGGATGCTTATTGTCAGACAAAGATATCCTCAGTAAACATTTGCCAAACTTTTGTACAAATGGTGCTTGAGGTTATCATCGGATAAATACAGTAAAAAGTCTTAAGATAGTAAATTTCATGCTGTTTTTACTTTTGGAATTTCGGAGGGTTGTAATAAACACAGTAAGATATAGTCCCATATGAAGTGTTTCATTAAGTCATGGGGTTGTAATAAACACAGTAAGGTGTAGTCCCATATGAAGTGTTTCATTAAGTCATGGGGTTGTAATAAACACAGTAAGATATAATCCCTGTATGAAGTGTTCCATTAACGTATAGTCCCTGTATGAAGTGTTTTTGACTAAGTCATAGGGCTGTAATGAACACAGTAAGGAAGAGTCCTGTATGAAGTGTTTGACTAAGTCATAGGGTTTTAAGAAACACAGTAAGGTATAGTCCCTGTATGAAATGTTGGATCCATTACAATGACAATATTAATTTAAGTTTTAAGCTTAAAGTAGATCTCTATTTGTGTACTTAAAATGTTGTTGTACTTGACAAGAATTTGCCTACTTAAACTTACTAATTATGAAGTCGTTCTCTTGTCATATGTTATACAGCTGTAGCCGTAATAGATATAGCCAGAATGAATTCCATTTACTTTGGTCATTGTTCTATCAGGGAGACTATACAAGAACAGGGGAGAGAAGATTCACAGGATTGATGAAAGATGGTGTAAATTCTGCCAGCAGATACTACCTACGATTCAAGGATGCATATCGTCAGGCAGCCATCAACTTGACCTTGGGTCAACCTGTCTCAGATGACCTTTTGACCTTGGGATCAAAGGTCCAAGAGGAAGATGACCGAGACTTAGTGGAAAAGGAAGA
This sequence comes from Margaritifera margaritifera, assembly GCA_029931535.1. Taxonomy (NCBI): domain Eukaryota; kingdom Metazoa; phylum Mollusca; class Bivalvia; order Unionida; family Margaritiferidae; genus Margaritifera; species Margaritifera margaritifera. Next base: position 3,986,179 of record JAQPZY010001578.1, read on the forward strand.
GAATGTGAAGATGCTGATCGAAGACTGCAAAAAAATGTTGATTGTCGAGCCAGAAGAATGTTTAGGTGGATGGAGTCTTGTAGATGCTGACCCAGTGTAAGTAAAGTTGGATAATTGTTCTTTTGCGCCTCTGTGGTCCTGGGTTTATACTAATTGAAGCCACATGTGAGGGGTTATTGGTTACTCAGAATTTGTTTTCTCCTATTATAAAATGTTCTGCTTTTTTTTAAATCTGAAAGACCATTTCAAGTTATCTGTACCTTTGAAATAATGATTGCAAGGTGTTCTTGATCCTGTTGTTCAGTCATTTGTGAAAAAAAACATCTTGATTTAAAATTCATTTTTTTACCTTTCTGACTGAATGTACAGGGGACAGATATCAATGTTTGTTGGTCCAACCATCCATCTGTCTGTGGACAAGATTTTGTGCACGATAACTTGATTTGCGGTGGTCTTTTAAATTTGCTCCAACTTTATAGGTGGACAGCCTTTGGAGAGAGACAGCACCCTGGTGCTGTGTTAAAATGTTCCAAGATCAAGGTTACTTGATCCAAATTCTGGTTTGATTTCCACATGATAAATCCAATTTCCTGTATCCAGTTTCATCAAACTTCATAGCTAAACTGTACTTTGGTAAAGGCACTCCTATTGATTTCAGGGTTAAAGGTCAAAGATCAAGTCACTGGAGCTGAATTTGTGATTTTAAGTTTCCACACAATAACTAATGTTTTTCTTTGCATCTTTTTTAATGAAACTTCTTTGAGCAGCACTCTATTAATTCAAGCCTCCAAAGATCAAAGGTCAAAGTTTCTGGAGCCAAAATTGTTACAATTTGATTTCAGCATGATAACTGAAGTTTCTAGTGCCCAATTCTCATCTAAATTTACCAGGGAATATGGTGAGTCAAAGTGATTATCATCTAAATTTACTGGGAATACGGTGAGTCAGGGTGATTATCATCTAACTTCACCAGGGAATATGATGAGTCAAGGTGATTATCATCTAACTTCACCAGGGAATATGGTGAGTCAAAGTGACTATCATCTAACTTCACCAGGGAATATGATGAGTCAAGGTGACAAACATCTAACTTTACCAAGAAATATGGCGAGTCAAGGTGATTATCATCTAACTTTACCAGGGAATATGGTGAGTCAAGGTGATTATCATCTTACTTGCCAGGGAATATGGTGAGTCAAGGTGATTATCATCTTACTTGCCAGGGAATATGGTGAGTCAAGGTGATTATCATCTTACTTGCCAGGGTATATGGCAAGTCAAGGTGATTATCTAACTTTACCAGGGAATATGGCAAGTCAAGGTGATTATCTAACTTTACCAGGGAATATGGCAAGTCAAGGTGATTATCATCTAACTTACCAGGGAATATGGTGAGTCAAAATTAGCCACTTTTCTGTCAATACAAAATTTTATTAAGAATAACTTTTCTTCCTACATGAAGATTTATTAGCTATATCTACTCCTTAGTTTGTATTTCACTCAGACTTCAGTCTTTGCTTCTATGCAACAATTGACCTTGGGTCATAATGATCACTATTACATAACCTTGGATCATAATGACCACTGTTACATAACATTGGATAATAATGATCACTATTACATAACCTTGGATACTAATGATCACTGTTACATAACCTTGGAAAATAATGATCACTGTTACATACACAATGTACCAATCTAGGATTTGTCAAGGTTGTATGAACCATGGTGAATTTCCACCCAGTAGTTTCCACACATTCAGAAAATATCTTTATTGTCATCGCTAGGTTAGCACTGTTTGCCTTATCCTTTCCCAAACTACATTTGTATTTTAATACAACATGCACTTTAATATTATCTATTCTTTGCATCCTTTTTAATTCTCCAGTCTTGGCAACTTGTACATAAATACTGGTTGACACAATTAGGATGACATATTTATTTTATTCATATGCACAACCAGGCTTATAACATACCTTTTATTTGTTTAATGCATTCAAAATTTACATGCACTGAGATGCAAAAGTTTTTGCATTCTTTTAAATTTATTTCAAGTTTTTATTGCATTATGTTTGGTGACTCATCCCATTATTTGCATTTATGTTTGGTGGCTAATTTACAAATCTTTTTCAACCTTTGGAAACTAATATATTTAAATTCCAAGGTGACACAAGCAAAGTCATGACATATTTGAGCCACAAACTGTAAACTTGTAAAACAACTGTGAAGCATGCAATCATTGCATGGGATTGACATTGACTCAAAGAACTATTAAATCAGACTATGTTTTTTTGGTGTATTCGTATGAATCATTTTGATCAATTTAGTAAGTATAACATTATTTTATGATTATATGTAATTTTCTTTTTCTGATGGGTCAGTTTATAGTCACATTATATACCGTAATGTATAACTAAGTGAGGAAAATCACATTTTCTGATAAATCAAACTTTTTTATACCCCTGCCTCTATAGAGGACCAAGCAAAGAAACATTATCTCTTCTAGATAAAAAGGGATTTGGAGAAACAGAAAAGACAATGAAAAGGGCTATGTGTCATCATTATCTTAGGGAGATGAATTTTTGTTTTAATGGTTTATTATTATCTCCATGCTTTAGTGAGGAATATAGTGATCACCTCCATCTGTCTGTCCGTTACTACATTTCCTCTTAAACCATCATGTTGAAATTCACCATGATTCATACAACCTTGAAAAATGTTTTGATTTGACAGTTGCCTTGAAAAGTCCTTGAATTTTAAAATGTTAGGTTTTATCCATGAAAAGTCATTGAATTTGTTGAAAGACTCCTTTAATTTTTCCCAGAGCTCATTTAATATATCACAGGGAATACAAAACATTAAAACTGAATAAAATTTATCATTGGTTAAATTTAAAGAAATTTTTTAATACAAAAAGGACTCTATAAATGAATAAAATGAGATGAAATTGGGTGGATAAAATGACACATGTCATGGGTAGTTTCCAGAGTATTTGCCTTTATGGTGTACTAATTATGTGTTATGCCATAGTGGTGTACTAATTATGTGTTATGCCATAGTGGTGTACTAATTACATGTTATGCCATAATGGTGTACTAATTATGTGTTTTCCCATAGTGGTGTACTAATTATGTGTTATGCTAAAGTGGTGTACTAATTATGTGTTATGCCATAGTGGTGTACTAATTATGTGTTATGCCATAGTGGTGTACTAATTATGTGTTATGCCATAGTGGTGTACTAATTATGTGTTATGCCATAGTGGTGTACTAATTATGTGTTATGCCATAGTGGTGTACTGATTATGTGTTATGCCATAGTAGTGTACTAGTTATGTTTTTATTCTACTATTTTACCTGTTTATGCAGTGATTTGATTTTGGTTCTGTTATATGGTGTCCCACAAAGGATTGCCTCCACTTCAGAGATATTAAGACTAGATAATAATGCCTGAAAATAGGATGAGGGATTTCCTCCCACCTGCTGGGATAATGGTCTGGACACCCATGATCCCTGACCAGTTTTCTTAGCATTATGACTCGTCAGAGGGAAATAATTGAGTAGATGCAATGGTTCAGATGTCGACATATGTTGTTGACATGGGGTTTATATACCCCATATGAGCTGGTGCAGCCACTGCAACCACACTTTTGTCATGCGATATAGGCACAGGTCAAATTATGTGCAGTTGGTGAACCTCAGGTGCAAGTTGATCTCTAGACCTCTAGCTATTTTGCCTGTGAGGGGGAATATAACCCCCCCCTTCCCCCGTCAAGAACACATGACGACATTAATTCGTCTTTACCACACACAGGCATAAACTAACTTACTTAACCACAATATATCATAAAATAGAAATTAATTTGTCTGACCCAGATTTGTTTAGTAGCAACATTAAACATTAAGATGGAGAATAATTTTGGATACACCAACTACACACTCCATTCGGTAGGGATCAATGTCCATGTATACCCTCTATACTCACATATAAGTCGGATCCAACTGCAAACTGCATAGAGCCAGATCTGCCATCGCATAATGCACCAGCAGATCTGGGTCTGTGCAGTTTGTAAGGAGTAATCAATAGAACAAACAACACTGACCCTGATCTGCCAGTGCGTTATGTGATGGTAGATCAGGGTCTATGCTATTTGCAGTTCAACCTGACTTACAAGTGAGTATATACGGTAATTGGAACTTTCCAGGCATTATATCTATTTTGTTTACATATGAGTCTAAATACCTTAAATGATAATATCAATCAGTATTGGAGCAATGATAAAACCTCTGTTATTAATTGGGTCAAAATACAAATTTACTCAGTATGTTGATTAGATTTTTGATCGAGGATTATATTCACCTGTGTTAAGTGTGTCAGATAAAGTACATGTAGTTTTAGATCAACCTACATGACCTATCTATTTTGACCCTTCATTGGAATAGTTATTTGGGCTTGATCCAACTGATAAATTGTATAGCAGCATGCATACACTGTGTATGGTTTATGTAAGTGAGATAATTGTACTTTACAAGTATAATTGCATGCAATGCAATACTCTTTTTTTCCAGTAGTCCAAGCCCCTTTATGTATCTTCATGTTTGTCCACTGGTGTGTAAATTAGGGGAAATGAAAATTAATGCTAACAAAAAGGACATAAAAATCTTCCTATTTTTTTTAATCACAATTTTTTATTTATTTGGCACATGTTCAACCTAAAACATGTCAGAGAATAAAAAAAAATCATTAAAAGCATCACTTACATAACAGTTAATGCCTGTTTAATATACATTTGGTCAATATTTCAAGTCCTTACCTCTGTAATATCCAGTCGGTCAATATTTCCAAGTTCTGACCTGTTTAATATCCACTGGGTCTATATTTCCAAGTCCTGGCTTCTTCAATATCCAGTGGGTCAATAATTTCCAAGTTCTGACCTCTTTAATAACCAACGAGTCAATATTTCCAAGTCCTAACATCTTTAATAACCAATGAGTCAATATTTCCAAGTTCTGACCTCCTCTTTAATAACCAATGAGTCAATATTTCCAAGATCTGACATCATATTCATTGACATGTCAAACCTGCAACTGAGGACATGAACCAAACTTTGAGGTCATGCTTGGTTATCAGTCACAAAAACTACATTAAATTTGAGAGAAAAACATGATGAGAGAGTAAAAAACATGAGAAAAATACAACTTTGTATCCAAATAGGTTTTAGCTTAAAGCTATCATCCTGATGATAGCAACATCCCTCACATTGTTATTTCCCCCTCTTTTACTCTTAAGTAATGATTTTTCAAGGGTTTCTCGCTTGCTACAGTTCAAAGATCCAGCAAACAACAATCCTTTTGTGGGAACAACTAAGGACTCCTTCCTCAATCCACAAATTTTAGCACAGATGAAAATGTAATTTTTCTGAAAATCGAAAACGTTGATACACATGAAAATAAATGAATTTGTAGAATCTACAATTTTATTTTCCTGCTGGTCTTCCTCAAGATAGGATGTACACCGCTCCTTCGATAACTCACGCCCGGATAACTTGCAAACCCGATTATAACGTGGGGTCAGGCGTGGATCCCATTTTTTTAAAACTAGAAAATAATTATTTTTTTTTTAAATGGCCCTTATTTGTTGAAGGTGAAAAAAATCGCGATCAAAATTAGTAAATGAAACCTTGATATATCGTTCATTTTATCATCAAAAACAGTGGTTAGTACCAGGAAATTTGAATCAACATCATGAAATTTTCAACTTTTAACAAGAAGTCATAAATTTTGTTCAATTTTCTTTCCAAACAACATTCTCAGTATACTATAAATAAAAATATTAGACGAAATTTTGATCAATAAAAACGTCACTAATACCTACTGGTGGCAACACTTTAAAAATAAATACCAATTAAATAAGTTTCGTCAAGTGAAATTTGTGTTTTAGTTCTATCTCTTAATTCGGTTTCAGTGTAATCATCATAAATGCAATATGCCCTCTTGTATTCAAACGTGAAAAATATAATTCAACCGAAACAGCTATCGCCGCAAGCATTTCCGTTAGAACCTAATTAAGTGCTGATCGTTTTTTTCTTTTCTTGCGGAAGTATTTGTTGTGTTGTTACACTCAATTAATAGCACACCTGCTTTGTATTATCATGTTAATTACGTCTTTTGTATCAAATCAAAGAAAGGGGGTGGAATAACAGAAAAGTTAAAAGGCGTGCAAATCCTGTCTGCGTAAGAGCTAGCGGTCACAGCCGTGCATCAGGTCAAATCATTTCAATTGATCAATCAAACACTGTTATAAATATTATTATGCAAGTGAAACAATTAAACTACCTTAAATTAACCTACTCATTCACAAATGTGATCAAAGATAGTAAGGCAACCAAGCCAAATGAGTCCTTGGAGAATAAAAGCTTTGTTTCACAGATACGGTTCATTACGGAGAAGCAAGTTCCAGAGTTTGTATCGAACTTTCTAACTTGCTACTCAGGGATTTCCTCAAGGAATTTCCAGCTGACTGTCAAAAGCTAGATGGAGACCTGCCATTACATAACAGGTGTGTAGCTAGGCAATTTTCCGATCTGCACACTGTCATAGGGACTGGGGGGAAGGTGGGTCATAGAAATTTAAAATATGGTATCTTTGAATTACATACATGTATCTTTGTGTATGCCTAGCTGTGGCACTGCATAATCCATCTGCAGATCAGGGTCAACAGTTTTTGCTTGAAATTACTGAGGTGCAAAACTAGTCCACTAAATCAGGCCCCTTCATCACATTCAGCAACTGACTATATCTTCTATTTGATGCTGGGTCATTAGACCTAAAATCTTACTCATCTGATGTGTATTGCTCTCAATGCGATATTTGTGGTTTCAAGAGTCACCTGGTAAGGATATACAGACTATATACCAGGTAAAGTACACAATGAAATTTGCAATTTAAGATTATATCAAATGATTTTTGGGTAGTGGCAGGATGACAGTCTGATTATACATATAATTTATTGTCAGTGTCAAGAAAAATAAAACTGAGGTCTAAGGTTACTCACAACAAAGGGTGATTTTGCTTTGACTTAAGGCATAGCCTGATATCAGATGTGTGGATTCAGTTGGCTTGGGCATGGATTTTTTTGTTCATTCATTCATTCTTTCATTCATTTGTTTTTGGACACTGAATAAAATATTTTTTTATGATTTTTGGAGAGCAAAAACAAGTTAATTGGTTTTTGCTGTCTGAAACTAAACATAAAAACACTTTAGTACCATTTTATTAATATGTCTGCAAGTTCTGTGGTAAATATGATTTATGAGCATTTAGGACACCATTAAGACAATAGGAAGAGGATATAGCACGTCTTTTGCTTGCATTGTTGTTAAGTATCATGCAGTTCTGAAGTCTTATATCCTGACAACAAGCAGAGGAAATTTTGTTCACAAGCAAAGAAAAGAGTTGTTAATACAAATTCATCATTACAATAGTCAGATATCAAAGGGAGATAATTTAGTCTTATTGTTAATTCATCATCTTGTAGTCTGATTTTAGTAAATACTATCAATACATAATTACATATATCAAAGGGAGATAATATAATCTTATTGTTAATCAGCTTGTAAAGGACAAATATTGATATGGATTATTTAGTACAGTAATCTGATTTTAGTTAACTCTGTCAATACATAGATACAGATATCAAAGGGAGATGATTTAGTCTTATTAATTCCTCTTGTAGTCTGATTTTAATCCTATAAATACATAGCTACAGGTATCAAAGGGAGATAATTTGAAAAGGATCCTTAACCACACCCACACTATAGGATCCATAACCATACCCACACTATAGGATCCATAACCACACCTACACTATAGGATCCATAACCATACCCACACTATAGGATCCATAACCATACCCACACTATAGGATCCATAACCATACCCACACTATAGGATCCATAACCATACCCACACTATAGGATCTATAACCATACACACACTATAGGATCTATAACCATACCTACGCTATAGGATCCATAACCATACCCACACTATAGGATCCATAACCATACACACACTATAGGATCTATAACCATACCTATGTTATAGGATCCATAACCATACCCACACTATAGGATCCATAACCATACCCACACTATAGGATCTATAACCATACCCACACTATAGGATCTATAACCATACCCACACTATAGGATCTATAACCATACCCACACTATAGGATCCATAACCATACCCACACTATAGGATCCATAACCATACACACACTATAGGATCTATAACCATACACACACTATAGGATCTATAACCATACACACACTATAGGATCTATAACCATACCCACACTATAGAATCCATAACTATACCCACACTATAGGATCGATAACCATACCCACAGCATATGAGGGGAAACAGTATACTGAAAGGCTTTGTAGTGAGGGACCACTGCACTTTATTAAGTGTCTCCTGATTTAAAATTTTAAAAGACTTCATTAGGACATTGGTAAACTTTGTCTGTATTTCACTGAGAACAATACTACTTTAACTGGAAAAAAATACCAACCAACCCCCTCATTAAATTTACCACTGGTTATATTAATGGCAGAACAACAGTGTGTGATTCATGTAAATGTACTGTGATGTGTAAGGAGGCGTGCATAAATGAATATTTACAGCTTTGGTAGCAAACCTTCCACCTTGCTGTTTGTATTCTGGTTTTCCAGAGTTTGGTATCAGTGCCCAATAAATCTTCTCGAGTCCTGGAGCTTGCCTATGTGCACAAGATACAACAATTGTTCCCTTTTCCACCGTTAGTATCGCTAGAGCCATGGAAAGCTTTCTTCAAGCACTTCACCCCCAGTCTACATATTAGAATAGTTACCTCAATATTATCTTGACTTCCTCACTGTTCTCTTAGCTTCTTGCTCTAAGAATGATTCACATCAGAATCCCAAATCTGCTCCGCTTCGGCCTTTATATACACCAGGTACCAAGTAACCTATCACGTTACCTGACAAGTCAATTCATAACTGGACCATCCCATTTTTTATCAAAATGGATAACTTAAGATGCAGGGGGAAAATTAATCACTTCAGTACATAATATTTCTCAAATATGTGCTTTTCAAATCAATTTTTGACACATTTTACTTTGGTTGCATGTTGTACATCATCTTCACCAGCCGAAGGTTGTCAATCAACTATGTTCTTCAGTATGGAATGAAGTGGATCGATGACCCTTGGTTAAGTTCTTTGATATGGAATGAAGTGGATCGATGATCCTTGGTTATGTTCTTTGATATGGAATGAAGTGGATCGATGACCCTTGGTTATGTTCTTTGATATGGAATGAAGTGGATCGATGACCCTTGGTTATGTTCTTTGATATGGAATGAAGTGGATCGATGACCCTTGGTTATGTTCTTTGATATGGAATGAAGTGGATCGATGACCCTTGGTTATGTTCTTCGATATGGAATGAAGATGATTGATGACCCTTGGTTATGTTCTTTGATATGGAATGAAGATGATTGATGACCCTTGGTTATGTTCTTTGATATGGAATGAAGTGGATCGATGACCCTTGGTTATGTTCTTTGATATGGAATGAAGTGGATCGATGACCCTTGGTTATGTTCTTTGATATGGAATGAAGTGGATCGATGACCCTTGGTTATGTTCTTTGATATGGAATGAAGATGATTGATGACCCTTGGTTATGTTCTTTGATATGGAATGAAGATGATTGATGACCCTTGGTTATGTTCTTTGATATGGAATGAAGATGATTGATGACCCTTGGTTATGTTCTTTGATATGGAATGAAGATGATTGATGACCCTTGGTTATGTTCTTTGATATGGAATGAAGTGGATCGATGACCCTTGGTTATGTTCTTTGATATGGAATGAAGTGGATCGATGACCCTTGGTTATGTTCTTTGATATGGAATGAAGTGGATCGATGACCCTTGGTTATGTTCTTTGATATGGAATGAAGTGGATCGATGACCCTTGGTTATGTTCTTTGATATGGAATGAAGTGGATCGATGACCCTTGGTTATGTTCTTCGATATGGAATGAAGATGATTGATGACCCTTGGTTATGTTCTTTGATATGGAATGAAGATGATTGATGACCCTTGGTTATGTTCTTTGATATGGAATGAAGTGGATCGATGACCCTTGGTTATGTTCTTTGATATGGAATGAAGTGGATCGATGACCCTTGGTTATGTTCTTTGATATGGAATGAAGTGGATCGATGACCCTTGGTTATGTTCTTTGATATGGAATGAAGATGATTGATGACCCTTGGTTATGTTCTTTGATATGGAATGAAGATGATTGATGACCCTTGGTTATGTTCTTTGATATGGAATGAAGATGATTGATGACCCTTGGTTATGTTCTTTGATATGGAATGAAGATGATTGATGACCCTTGGTTATGTTCTTTGATATGGAATGAAGTGGATCGATGACCCTTGGTTATGTTCTTTGATATGGAATGAAGTGGATCGATGACCCTTGGTTATGTTCTTTGATATGGAATGAAGTGGATCGATGACCCTTGGTTATGTTCTTTGATATGGAATGAAGATGATTGATGACCCTTGGTTATGTTCTTTGATATGGAATGAAGATGATTGATGACCCTTGGTTATGTTCTTTGATATGGAATGAAGATGATTGATGACCCTTGGTTATGTTCTTTGATATGGAATGAAGTGGATCGATGATCCTTGGTTATGTTCTTTGATATGGAATGAAGATGATTGATGACCCTTGGTTATGTTCTTTGATATGGAATGAAGATGATTGATGACCCTTGGTTATGTTCTTTGATATGGAATGAAGTGGATCGATGACCCTTGGTTATGTTCTTTGATATGGAATGAAGTGGATCGATGACCCTTGGTTATGTTCTTTGATATGGAATGAAGTGGATCGATGACCCTTGGTTATGTTCTTTGATATGGAATGAAGTGGATCGATGACCCTTGGTTATGTTCTTTGATATGGAATGAAGATGATTGATGACCCTTGGTTATGTTCTTTGATATGGAATGAAGTGGATCGATGACCCTTGGTTATGTTCTTTGATATGGAATGAAGTGGATCGATGACCCTTGGTTATGTTCTTTGATATGGAATGAAGATGATTGATGACCCTTGGTTATGTTCTTTGATATGGAATGAAGATGATTGATGACCCTTGGTTATGTTCTTTGATATGGAATGAAGTGGATCGATGACCCTTGGTTATGTTCTTTGATATGGAATGAAGATGATCGATGACCCTTGGTTATGTTCTTTGATATGGAATGAAGATGATTGATGACCCTTGGTTATGTTCTTTGATATGGAATGAAGATGATTGATGACCCTTGGTTATGTTCTTTGATATGGAATGAAGTGGATCGATGACCCTTGGTTATGTTCTTTGATATGGAATGAAGATGATTGATGACCCTTGGTTATGTTCTTTGATATGGAATGAAGATGATTGATGACCCTTGGTTATGTTCTTTGATATGGAATGAAGATGATTGATGACCCTTGGTTATGTTCTTTGATATGGAATGAAGATGATTGATGACCCTTGGTTATGTTCTTTGATATGGAATGAAGTGGATCGATGACCCTTGGTTATGTTCTTTGATATGGAATGAAGTGGATCGATGACCCTTGGTTATGTTCTTTGATATGGAATGAAGTGGATCGATGACCCTTGGTTATGTTCTTTGATATGGAATGAAGATGATTGATGACCCTTGGTTATGTTCTTTGATATGGAATGAAGATGATTGATGACCATTGGTTATGTTCTTTGATATGGAATGAAGTGGATCGATGACCCTTGGTTATGTTCTTTGATATGGAATGAAGATGATTGATGACCATTGGTTATGTTCTTTGATATGGAATGAAGTGGATCGATGACCCTTGGTTATGTTCTTTGATATGGAATGAAGATGATTGATGACCATTGGTTATGTTCTTTGATATGGAATGAAGATGATTGATGACCCTTGGTTATGTTCTTTGATATGGAATGAAGATGATTGATGACCCTTGGTTATGTTCTTTGATATGGAATGAAGATGATTGATGACCATTTTCTAACAAAGAGGGTCCTACATGGCAACAAAAAAAATTTGTTCAGAGTCTACACACAGCACACAAAAACTCATGGATAAACCTGTTACTGTAAGATGAAAACGGAAATGCACAAGATTTTGAAATTTTGAAGGTTATGGAACAAACTACATTTATAGATTTAAATAAAACTTGGCATAAAAAATCTTGTGTGTGTTTTATTGAAATTCATGTTATATTAAACATAATTTGGTAATGAGTACACTGCAGCAGCATTTGGTAATGAGTACACTGCAGCAGCATTTAGTAATGAGTACACTGCAGCAGCATTTGGTAATGAGTACACTGCAGCAACATTTGGTAATGAGTACACTGCAGCAACATTTGGTAATGAGTACACTGCAGCAGAATCTGGTAATGAGTACACTGCAGCAACATTTGGTACAGGTCTGGATGAAGATCTGTATTCTGTATGCAGAGTTCTCCAAGCAAATTTCTGATTTAAATTTACTCTGTTTCAGCACGGGAGACCCAGACCGGCAGGAAATGGACACCATCCTGTTATTGAGTCAGCGAGCAGTTTATGTCGCATGGTATGTTTATAAAAATTCCTACCCCATACTAAACATCAAAACCCATGTACCAACATAGCTCCCATTAGTAAATATGTGTAGTTCCAACATTGTAACTGCACGCTAACAGAAAAAGGTACATTAAGGTTCTCCCCAGCCCAAGAAGGCACTGCAGGGCCACAGTGCCTTCATTTTGGATATACATATACCACAGTGCCTTTTCCCCCCATGGCACCTTGTCTTGTATTAATTTCTTTATTCAGGAGGCACTCATAACTGGCTATTATTTGCTGTGTGCTTCAGAAAAAGTGTTTATTTAATTTTGAGAAAAAACAAAATAAAACAGCATGGATATTTTTTGATATAATTTAATGACCTCTATTAAGAGACCACCTGTCTTTAGAGACCATTTTTGTTAACAAAATTGTCTCTCTGGACAGGTTTAAGTGTATAACGTAAATTATAATATTTTAATGTCATAATATTTATAAATTCAGTCAAGTTATGACCCATTCTCAACATGAAATGTTTCCAATTTGCTCATTGTCAGTACAAATACTGTAATGTTTTCAATTGTCAGTACAAATACTGTAATGTTTCCAATTGGCAGTACAAATACTGTAATGTTTCCAATTGGCAGTACAAATACAGTAAAATCTGGATAAGAAGCATATGCACTTAACTTTTAAGTTGGATGGTTGTATGTGCTAATTTTGTAAGTTGGGTTTGGTCACATGTGATTATTTTTTAAATTAGCAATGGTCATATGTACTTATTTTTGAAGTTGGGTGGTCTTATGTGCTTATTTTTTAAGTTGGGTTTGTTTGTATGTGCTTATTTTTTAAGTTGGGTTTGTTTGTATGTGCTTATTTTTTTAAGTTGGGTGGTCATATGTGCATATTTTAAAAAATGGGCAAGGTTGTATGTGCTTACATTTTTATTTGGGTTTGGTCACATGTGCTTGTTTTTTAAATTGGGTAAGGTCATCATATGTGCTTGTTTCTTAAATTGGGTAAGGTCATCACATGTGCTTGTTTTTTAAATTGGGTAAGGTCATCATATGTGCTTGTTTTTTAAATTGGGTAAGGTCATCACATGTGCTTGTTTTTTAAATTGGGTAAGGTCATCATATGTGCTTGTTTTCTAAATTGGGTAAGGTCATCATATGTGCTTGTTTTTTAAATTGGGTAAGGTCATCATATGTGCTTGTTTTTTAAATTGGGTAAGGTCATCATATGTGCTTGTTTTTTAAATTGGGTAAGGTCATCACATGTGCTTATTTTTAAATTGGGTAAGGTCATCACATGTGCTTATTTTATTTATTAGATGAGGTTGTATGTGCTTATTTTTAAGTTTGGTGGTTGTATATGCTTTTTCTTTTAGATGAGGTCGTATGTGCTTATTTTTTAAGTTGGGTGGTTGTATGTGCTTATTATTTTTAATTGGGTATTAGCTCATATGTGCTTATGTCTTTAATTGGATTAGGTCAAATGTACTTCTTTCTATAATTGGATTAATTCATATGTGCTTTCATAAATTGAAGGAGGGTTAGGGTTATGAGAAAGGACATATGTGCTTTTTTAAATTGGATAAGGTCATATTTGGTTCTTTTTTAAATTGGGTAAGGTCATATGCACTTATATTTTAAATTTGGTAAGGTTGTATGCACTTTTTGTAAATTGAGTCAGGTCACATGCAATTATTTTTAAATCGAGTAAGGCCGATGTGCTTATTTTTACATTGGGTAAGGCTGTATGCATTTTTTTAAAAATTGGTTAAGGTCGCATGCAATTTTTAGATCGAGTAAGGTCATATGTGCTTATTTTTAAATGGGTAAGACTGTATCCACTTTTTTAAAAATTGGGTAAGGTTGTATGCATTTATTTTTTTTATTGGGTAAGGTCATAGCGTTTAATGTGCACAAATCAACATTAAACTACATCACAATGGATGTTTATCAACGAGATTTTATGGCATGTTACATAAAGTTGATTGATAAAAAGAAGGCATGAGAGTGAGATGGAAAGGGCAATAACATGAAAAGGTATTACAAGAGATAAATGATCACACTATTCATTTTATTAAAAATGGTGTAATCATCAGAAAGGGAATTATGCATCTTAGACTGGGTTTTTTTTAAGAAAAAAAAAACCACTTTAAAAAAATAAATCTTTCCAAATGAACATAAACATTTAGTATTACAGTGTAAAAGATAAAAGATACAGATCTTAAAATTCAGTAAAAGATATATAAAATTAAAGATAAAAGTAAAACTTTAAAATCCTTAAAATATGGTGTTTTGTTGTACACTCATATACCGCTATACAGTTATTGTTGCTTCAAAAATACCAGAAAGCCAGTGTGCACTTATTCTCCATATATGCTTTTTTACACATGTGCACTTTCCATATTTCACAGTATTTTACAATTATATTTCTAATTTCATAAATAATTTTTTTTGCAAACTGAAGTTGTCTGGTGAATTTGAAAAAAGTTTTAGCTGTAAGGACAAGTGAGCTTATGGTATGATCCTGCATCCAACATGCATCATCTGTCCTCTATCAGCACCTATTTTAAACTTCTTCCCCAAAACCACTGGACAGATTTCGACCAAATTTGGCAGAGATCATCCTGGCTTGAAGGACTTTTAAGTTTGTACAAATGATGCTGATCTGTCATCAAATATCGCCACCATTACTAAACAAAAAAACTTTTTTTAACAACTTCTCAACAATTGCTCATCAGAATTGGGCCATTTTGACAGAAAGCAACCCGACATCAAAGGCTCTTAATTTTATACAAATGATATCAATCTACCATAAAATATGGCCACCACTACTAAAAATGGAAAAAAAACTTTAAGTGACTTCATCTCAGATGGCACTCAATAGAATTTGACCAAATTTGACCAAAAGCATTCTATAATGTCAGGTAAGGGATCTCAGGCCCACATGGGCCAGAAGACCTGATGTGATGGTCTTGCATCTGGTGTCCTTTGGCAGTTGTTTATTATTGCTTCTTCTAAACTACTATGAGAAAACTCATATAACTTGAGATTTTCACAAAAGCATTTTTCTGTATGTAATTGGTCCTACATGAAAATGGTGGCCATCCTAAAAATCTAGTCATTTCCACTCCTTCAGAACAAATGGTTGTTTTGACTTGGAGTTTTAAATAAAACACTTCTTATAATCTGTAGTTGAAACTAAATGAAAATGGTATAAATCTGACTTCCAACATGGCTGTCACATTTGCCATCTTGGAAATTTTTGTTTTATTGTTAATTCTCTTTATTGAATGTTCATATTGACATCAGGTTTTCACTGAAACACTTCTCACAATGCTTTGTTGGTCCTAGATAAAAAATGATGCCAAATTGATATCCAAATTGATATTGAAAAACTTATTATAGCTACTCCTTCTGAATTGGTGGCCATTTTCACTAACACAGTTTGTCCTAAGTGAAAAGGGTGGTGATCTTACATCCAATATGATTGGCACCATGTCCTTTGAAAATCTTGTTTTCCTCCTGAATGGAGGGTAGTATTGACATGGGGTTTTTTCAGTGTGTAAAGTAATTGAAAATCTTGTATTCCTCCTGAATGGAGGTAATATTGACATGGAGGTAGTATTGGCATGGAGGTAGTATTGACATGGGGTAGTATTGACATGGAGGTAGTAGGTAGTATTGACATGGAGGTAGTATTGACATGGAGGTAGTATTGACATGGAGGTAGTATTGAGATGGAGGTAGTATTGAGATGGAGGGTAGTATTGAGATGGAAAGTAGTATTGAGATGGAGGGTAGTATTGACATGGAGGTAGTATTGACATGGAGGTAGTATTGACATGGGGTAGTATTGACATGGAGGTAGTATTGACATGGGGTAGTATTGACATGGAGGTAGTATTGACATGGGGTTTTCACATAAACACTTCTTATAATATGTAGTAGTTGCTAATAAATGGCTGCCATGGTGGCCATCTTGAAAATCTTGTTATTGCTAATCCTTCTGAAGAGATGATCATATTGAATTAGGGTTTTCACTAAACACTTTATAGGTTATAAAGAATGTGGTGCTGATCTGACCTACAACATGGCAACAATGGTGGCCATCTTGAAAATCTTGTTATTGCTACTACTTTTGAACACATGGTTATATTGACTTAAGGTTTGTATATGCTAGCCATAAGGTGGAGCATGTTATATTATGATATTGTCCATCCGTCCATCTGTTACCTATTTTGTTTCTGCACAATAACTCTAGTTTTCTATCATTTACCTATACCAAACTTTGTGGTTGGTTTGCACTTTGGGAAAGGAGTAATGGTAACTCTAGAAAGAAATAATGCTTTCTGCACAGTAAGTTTAGTTCCAGACTGCATACATTGACAAAGGTCAAGGTCATTGAGACCCATTGGTCAGTAATCTCCAGAGTCAGCCATGCCCCTACTAGTGCCTGCATAACTATTAAACATGAGGTGAGTTTATAATGTGCCATTAATGGTACTCTTGTTACTAAAATACTTTTTGCAATACTAGTATGTAGTTGTCCTAGATGAAAATGGTTCAGATTTGACCTCCATCATTGTCACCATGGTGATCATCTTGAAACATCTTGTAATTTCTGCTCATTCTGAGCAGCTTCTTGTATCATACTGGAATTTTGTACTAAAAGATTTATTGAACAATGAATTGGTTTTTTTAATGATGAAAAGATATGTCCCCAAGTTCAACAAAATAGCTGCCACAGTGACCATCTTGAAAATCTGTTTAACCTTACTCCTCATGAATGAATGCTTATATTAAAATGTACTACACACTGAAGGAATAGTCAATATTGCTTTAAATCAAACTTAGCATGTGGATATATCTTGACAGTATCTGAGACAAGTTTAATCATCTCTCCATGACATTAGGTTCAAATTTATAAGTCATTAATATAATCTTTCCACTGTTTTTATCTTGTAAATATTTTACTCAAATATATAAAAAAATATATTCCTTTACTTACTTTGGTATGTTAGAGTTTCTCTGTAATATGCAATTATTGCCTTTGTCTTCAGGTTCTATGATGAATTGTCCACCCAAGGCATGTGTCATGTTACCTGAGAGCTCCAACAAGGTTACATGACAAATGCCATGTTATTGAGGGTGCCAACAAGGGAAACATGACATATGCCATGTTATTGAGGGTTCCAACAAGGGTAATATGACATATGCCATGTTATTGAGTGCTCTGACAAGGGTAACATGACATATGCCATGGTATTGAGGGCTCTGACAAGGGTAGCATGACATATGCCATGTTATTGAGGGCTTTGACAAGGGTAACATGACATATGCCATGTTATTGAGGGCTTTGACAAGGGTAACATGACATATGCCATGTTATTGAGGGCTCTGACAAGGGTAACATAACATGCCATGGGTGGACAGCTTATTATGTAATCTCAAAATGATTCTGAGTAGTTAACTATTACTATTACAGTTTGTGCTACTTTAAAGAAAAAACTGAGTACTAGTCTGAATGCTCCAGGAAAACACAGGGTAATTTGACATGATGTCATGGGCATATGTGGACAATATGATGTGACATGATGTCATGGGCATATGAGGGCAATATGATGTGACATGATGTCATAGGCAGATATGGGCAATATGATGTGACATGATGTCATGAACAGATGAGGGCAATATGATGTGACATGATGTCATGGGCATATGAGGGCAATATGATGTGACATTATGTCATGGGCATATGAGGGCAATATGATGTGACATGATGTCATGGGCATATGTTGACAATATGATGTGACATGATGTCATGGGCAGATGAGGGCAATATGATGTGACATGATGTCATGGGCAGATGAGGGCAATATGATGTGACATGATGTCATGGGCAGATAAGGGCAATATGAAATGACCTTTTAGAATAATATAAAGACATCTGAGAAGATGGAATTTTGGGGAGAAAATATAGCATATGTCAATGTAACATGTTTGAATTTCAACCAATGACCCAATGGATTCTAAAACTGAGGTATGATAATATCTCGTTTGGCTTCAATATGCGGCATTTAAGACATTTCAATATTTGGCATTTAAGACATTTCAGTATTTGGCATTTAAGACTCAATATTCGGCATTTAAGACATTTCAATATTTGCATTTAAGACATATAAAAGGTCAGAAGAAACGGACTTCTCTTGGAGTCCAACAATAGTTCTCCCTTTATAACATGTGCACAATGGGGGGTACCAGAACATAGACCACAGCGAGATACCAAGGTACTTATGAAACAATTTTAAACAGGATTGACATTGACAGTAATAAGAGGAAAAATTGGGTGGAGTGTGGCGTGATTAAATGATTGAATAATCGTTTTATAATCATGTTGCGAATAATTGTCAATAGATAGCTTTTTTCTAATTGTTCATTTTTCTGTTTAAATTACTTTTATTTTGAAGATAAATAATCTTAGAATGATTAATAAAAATATTGCCCAAAGAAATTTCAATACACAACACGTTTACCAGTGAAAACACTGTGTATTACATCGCTGCTTTTTGTCTGTGAATGTAGATGCATTCTAGTTTTATTCTTGATTCAGAACAGAATTAGATTCTCTTTTTCAAAAACGATCAATATTTATTTCGAGAAACATCAACATCAAAACTAGAATTTGTATGTTCTATCAATAAAACATTGATGCAGTCATTTCATTGCAAGCAATCACAAAATTTCTGATCATCCTTGATCAAACCTTTGAGTGCCAATTAAGGAATTTTAAGTTCACTACAAACTTTGGAACTCACTTCTCCATTATGAACCCTATCTATGAAACTAAGTTTTTCATGCACTGAGTACACCTTTTGCTTGATTTCTTTGCTATTCTTGATCACATGTGTGAATGAGTAGGATAAACCACTGATTAATGTTAGTTTCTTTAATTATGTTACTTACATAATATTTAAAAGAATGTTTGATTGGTCAATCAAAATGAGTTGATTTGACACATGTCCACTAGCTCTTATGCAGGTAACATTTGCATGCTTTTTACCTTTTTTATTCTACCACCTTTACTTGATTTGATACACAAAACATAATTAACATGTTAATACAAAGCAGGTCTATTTTTAATTGATTGTAACAATGCAATAAATACTTGCACAAGTCACAGATCAAAACAGTCAGCACTTTATTAAGTTCTCATGGAAATATCCTTGGGCATCACTTCAACAGTCAATTGACACTTTTTGCACATGAATACAAGAACATATATCACATTTATGATGATTACACTGAAACCAAAAAGATAAAACTGGAAGACAAATTTCACTTGACAAGACTTATTTCATTGCTATTTATTTCTTAAAGTGTTGCCACCATAAGACATTACCAACATTTTCATTGGTATTTATTTCTTAAAGTGTTGCCACCAGTAGACATTACCAACATTTTCATTCATCAATATTTTGTCAGATATTTTTATTTACTGTGTAGAGATATTTGTTTTTCAAAGAAAATTTAACAAAATATATGACTTCTTATTCAAACTTGCACATTTCATGATGTTGATTCCAAATTTCCTTGCACTAACTGCTGTTTCACCAATAAAACAAGCGATATATAAAAGTTTCATTTACCAATTTTGATCACGATTTTATTCTCATACACAGAATGATCTAAAGGCACCATATGACCATCAAACACAGAATGATTTAAAGGCCCCAAATGATCTTCATACACTAAATGATCTAAAGACCCCATATGATCATCATACACTGAATGATCTAAAGGCCCCATATGATCATCATACACTGAATGATCTAAAGGCCCCATATTATCATCATACACTGAATGATCTAAAGGCCCCATATGATCATCATACACTGAATGATATAAAGGCCCCATATGATCATCATGCACTGAATGATTTAAAGGCCCCATATGATCATCATACACTGAATGATCTAAAGGCCCCATATGATCATCATACACTGAATGATCTAAAGGCCCCATATGATCATCATACACTGAATGATCTAAAGGCCCCATATGATCATCATGCACTGAATGATCTAAAAGCCCCATATGATCATCATACACTGAATGATCTAAAGACCCCCATGTGATCATCATACACTGAATGATCTAAAGGCCCCATGTGATCATCATACACTGATTCCTCTAAAGGCCCTATATGCTCATCAACAAAGTAGCATCTTAAAATTTATTTGCCAATATTATTTGAAAAAAATTACATTTTTTTATTAATACAATATGAATGTAATGATGATTTTGTCTGATTGTAGGTATGATGATGAAGAAGAGCAAGTCACAAGGTACCAGAGGATCTTTCTAGAGGATCTGGAGAAGTTAGAGATAGGTGAGAGTTATTCATCTACATGTGTCTTAATTTAAACACACCATCATCCACTCAATGTCTAACACCCACACTCACAAAGTAAAACTCACACTTACAAAATAAAACCCACACTCACAAAATAAAACCCACACTCACAAAGTAAGACCCACACTTACACTCACAAAGTAAACTCACACTCAGAAAGTAAACTGACACTCACAAGGTAAAACTCACATTCACAAAATAAAACCCACACTCACACTCACAAAGTTAAACTCACATTCACAAAATAAAACCCACACTCACACTCACAAAGTAAAACTCACACTCACAAAAAAACCCACACTCACAAAATAAACCCACACTCACACCCACAAAGAAAGACCCACATTTACACTCACAAAGACCCACAGTCACACTCACAAAGTAAACTCACACCCACATTCACACTCACAAAGTAAACTCACACACACACTAACAGAGTAAACCCACACCCTCACTCACAAAGTAAAACCCGCACCCACACTCACAAAGAAAGATGCAAACCCACACTCACAAGTAAAACCCACACCCACAGTCACAAAGTAAAACTCACACCCACACTCACAAAGTAAAACTCACACCCACAAAGTAAAACCCGCACCCACACTCACAAAGTAAAACCCCCAACCACACTCAAAGTAAGACCCACACCCACACTCACAAAGTAAAACTCACACCCACACTCACAAAGTAAAACCCTCACCCACACTCACAAAGTAAAACTCACACCCACATTCACAAAGTAAAACTCACACCCACACTCACAAAGTAAAACCCACACCCACACTCACAAAGAAAGATGCAAACCCACACTCACAAAGTAAAACCCACACCCACACTCACAAAGTAAAACCTTAAACCCACACTCACAAAGAAAGATGCAAACCCACACTCACAAAGTGAGACCCACATCCACACTCAAAAAGGTAAACTAAACCCACACTCACAAAGAAAGATGCAAACCCACACTCACAAAGTGAGGCCCACGTTCACACTTACAAAGTAAAACCCAAACCCACATGTGCAAAGTAAAATCCAAACCCACACTCAAAAAGAAAGACCCAAACCTACACTCACAATGTGAGACCTACATCCACACTCACAAAGTAAAACCCAAATACACAATCACAAAGTAAAACCCAAATCCACACACAAAAAGAAAGACCCAAAACCACACTCATAAAGTGAGACCTACATCCACACTCACAAAGTAAGATCCACACCCACACTCACAAAGTAAAACCCAAACACACACTCACAAATTTTAACACCCAAACCCACACTCACAAAGTTAAACCCAAATCAACACTCACTAAGTTAGACCCACATCCACACTCACAAAGTAAAACCCAAACCCACACTCAAAACCGAAACTCACATTCACAAAAACCCAAACCCACACTCACAAAGTAAAACCCACACCCACACTCACAAAGTAAACCCACACTCACAAAGTAATATCCACACCCACCCACACACACCCACACTCACAAAGTAAAACTCACACTCAAAAAGTAAAACCCACACCCACACTCACAAGGTAAAACTCACACTCACAAAGTAAAACCCACACTCACAAAGAAAGACCCACACTCACAAAGTAAAACCCACACCCACACTCACAAAGTAAAACCCACACCCACACTCACAAGGTAAAACTCACACTCACAAAGTAAACCCACACTCACAAAGTGAAACTCACACTCACAAAGAAAAATCCACACTCACAAAGTAAAACTCGCACTCACAAAATAAAACCCACACCCACATTCAAAAGGTAAAACTCACACTCACAAAGTAAACCCACACTCACAAAATAAAACCCACACTCACACTTACAAAGTAAAACCCACACCCACACTCACAAAGTAAAATCCAGACTCACACTCACAAAGTAAAACCCACACTCACAAAGTAAAACTCGCACTCACAAAGTAAAACCCAAACTCACACTCACAAAGAAAAACCCACACTCACAAAGTAAAACTCACACTCACAAAGTGAAACCCACACCCACACTCACAAAGTAAAACCCACACCCACACTCACAAGGTAAAACTCACACTCACAAAGTGAAACCCACACCCACACTCACAAAGTAAAACCCACACCCACACTCACAAGGTAAAACTCACACTCACAAAGTAAACCCACACTCACAAAGTGAAACCCACACTCTCACAAAGAAAAATCCACACTCACAAAGTTAAACTCACACTCACAAAGTAAAACCCACACCCACACTCACAAGGTAAAACTCACACCCACAAAGTAAACCCACACTCACAAAGTTAAATCCACACTCACACTTACAAAGTAAAACTCACACTCACAAAGTAAAACCCAGACTCACACTCACAAAGTAAAACCCACACTCACAAGGTAAAACTCACACTCACAAAGTAAACCCACACTCACAAAGTAAAATCACACTTACAAAGTAAAACTCACACTCACAAAGTAAAACCCACACCCACACTCACAAAGTAAAACCCAGACTCACACTCACAAAGTAAAACCCACACTCACAAAGTAAAACTCACACTCACAAAGTAAAACCCAAACTCACACTCACAAAGAAAAACCCACACTCACAAAGTAAAACTCACACTCACAAAGAAAAACCCACACTCACAAAGTAAAATTCACACTCACAAAGTAAAACCCACACCCACAAGGTAAAACTCACACTCACAAAATAAACCCACACCCACAAGGTAAAACTCACACTCACAAAATAAACCCACACTCACAAAGTAAAACCCACACTAATACTACTCACAAAATAAAACCCCAACTCATACTCACAAAGAAAGACCCAAACCCACACTCACAAAGAAAGACCCACACTCACACTCACAAAGTTAAACCCACACTCATACTACTCACAAAGTAAAACCCAAACTCATACTCACAAAGAAAGACCCAAACTCACACTCACAAGGAAAGACCCACACTCACACTCACAAAGTAAAACCCACACTCACAAAGTCTATAAACCAATTATTGGAAGTAACTCTTTTTTTTTTGCCATCTACCCCCCTCTTCCTAAAAGTGAACATTTGTGTCAGATTATACTCAAAATATGTCCTCATGAGGATGAAAATGAAGACTTATCTTTTGTTGAAACATTTTTGTGCCATAAACTTATCTTTACCATCCTTAGTATATGTCTGTAGTCCAACATACAGCTGTAAATTTACTTCACCATTGGTTAGTCCTTCCCATGCTTTCTTTGGACTGTTGGTCTGTAAAATGTACAGTTCCATTGGGAAAACCACCTGAGACCCCATCGGGAATGACAACATGATTCTGGAATTATTCCAATTGGGGAAAAAAAGGATTGTGATTGGCATCACTGCAGGATCTTGCTGAATATTACTGATTGTTGCAAAATAAATACTGTACTCTCTAGGCTTGTTCTTTGTAAATTATAACTTTGAAAAGTATTTAGGATGTTTGTAAGTTGTCACACACACACACACACACACACAACTGTAATTTGATTCCAGAGAGAAATTAGAGAGAAGGGGTGAGAGAAAATGAAAGAGAATAACTTTTTGTTATTCTTAATATAATTTACCATGTGTTTTTAACATATTTGCAGTATTTGCTGCTAATTTTTCAAATTATTATATCATGTATTATAAAATAACCACAAGTTTTTAAAACTTGCAAATCTGAAATAAGATAAGAATTCTTTATTTAAGCCTCCATAGTCCATACATCTAAATTAAAATGTGTATGTATATTAAACATAAAAGATAGATGTCTTATGTATAGAGATGCATATACTACTTCTGAATAATTCTGTCATTGTTAAAAACAAAATTATGTAAGACATTTAAAAAGTAATTTGTACTATCAATAAACAATCCAAGAATTAAAACAAATATAATAGTTCCACAGGGATTTCAAGATTCAGTTTTTACTATGGATATTCTTGTCATCATTGAAAACACATACTTGCTCATTAAGTCTTCAAAGTTAAATACATTATAATCGTCTTTGATTGCTTAATAGTAAGCAAAGATCATTGTTATAACCAATAACTAATTTTCTTTTTTATTTCACTCACTAAAATTTGAGATGCACAATACATTGAGCAGCAATAAATCTGCTTTTTATATTCAAAGAACGATTTCTAAATTTCAATAAAAGCTTGTTTGTTCAAGTACACAGAAATCTCAAATGCCTCATCATATCTTCATCATCTGATAGTTTGGATATTAAAATATGACCCAAATAAGTATAACTGTTGACATATGCAAGGGCATGACCGTTAAGAAGTACAGAAGGAAGCGATGGTAATTTGAAAGATGTTGACTGAAAAACTATGCATACCGATTTTTGTGTTTTTTATATGATATAAGTCTCAAATGGTAATCTTAACAATTGTTTAATAATTTGCTTAAACCTACAATAGAAGGACTTATCAAAGACATATCATCAGAAAAACTTTTAAGAAATAAATCATATAGTGGCAAATGTAGTCCCACATGATATTGACTCAATTTACTATTTAAATCATCAATGTACATATTAAATAACAAAGACAAAAGAACACCTCCCTGCCTCACTCCATTGGTTACGTGGAAACAAATGGATACTGCACTTCCCCAATGTACATGGTGCAACTGTTTGCCTTACCATTTAACTAGGGTATGAATCATATACAGTATTTGATTTTTGAGTAACTTTTTAAAAAGTGTCCAATTATTGACCCTATCAAATACCTTACTGGCATCTAAATGATATGTTTTCAATAGTTGACAGGGTTTTTTTTAAAAGCATAGAGGCATAAGGCTGTTGAGTGTTGTTGCTTAAAACCAAGTTGATTATCAGAAATTATGACCTCACATCACTGTAGTTTGATATATTCAAGTATTTTCTAATTAATTAACATGAGAGCTATAAGTCCATATTTATTTTTGTCTGCCAGGTCACCAATTTTACTTTTTAATAGAGGAATAATCATCGCTTTTGTGAAATCATCAGGAACAAAGCTATGGACAAATATACTGTTAAATAAAATCATTTAAAAAACATGGAATGGAGTCTATTGTCTCAAAATTTAGAATGTTCTACATTAAAAAAATCAGACTCTGGACATTTACTCGCTTTTGTTTAGATATGGCAAGTTTGTTAAATACTGCATGGTCAAAGGTATACAGAAACTAGATTTGTTTTTGAAAACCAAAATAGTCTAAGCCAAAAACAGAAAAAAGGTAGAAACAACCTAAAGCGGTTTTTAGCTCTACTGGTAATAAACAAGAAGAGCTGTTATCCATCATCCATCCATCAATTAGCACAAGTTTGTTATCTATACTCTTCCTAAACTACTTGGAGGATTGCCATGAAAATGGTGTCAATCTGATGTCCAGTATGTCCACCATGGCAGCCATCTTGAAAATCATGTTATCACTATTCCTCCTGAATGGAAACTCATAATGAAATGGGGTTTTCACCAGAAGGCTTCTTATGATGTCTTGTTGGTCTTAAATGAAAATAGTGCTGCTCGGACATCCAGTATGGCTGTCAGTGACCATCTTGAAAATCTTTTTATCACTACTCCTCCTGAATGGATGGTCATATCAACATGGAGTTTTCGCTGAAAAACTTCTTATGAAGTCTAGTTGGCCCTAAATGAAAATGATGCCAATCTGATGTCCAGTATGGCAATCATGGCAGCCATCTTGAAAATCATGTTATCACTACTCCTCTGAATGGAAAGTCATATTGACATGGGGTTTTCACCAGAAGACTTCTTATGATGTGTTGTCGCTCCTGAATGAAAATGGTGCTGCTCGAACATCCATTATGGCCACCACAGTGGCCATCTTGAAAACCTTGCTATCACTACTTATTCTGAATGGATGGTTATATCAACATGGGGTTTTCACTGAAAGACATCTTATGATGTCTAGTTCGTCCTATATGAAAATGGCAGCCATCCTAAAAATCTTGTTTTAGCTACTCCTCCTGAACGGAAACTGATGCTGATCTGACATCCAATATGGCCACCATGATGCTCATCTTGAAAATCTTGTTATTGCTACTCCTCCAGAATTTATTGTCATATTAACATAAGATTTTCACTAAAAGACTTCTTATATATCTTATGATGTCTAGTTGGTCCTAAATGCAAATGGTGCAAATCTTATATCAAATATGGCTGCCTCAATGACCATCTTGAAAATCTTTGTTATTACTACTCCTTCTGAATGAATGGTCATATTGTCAAGGGTTTTTCACCACAAGTAATGATGTTTAGTTTTTTCTAAATGAAAATGGTGCTAATCTTGAATCCATTATGGCTGCCATAGTGGCTGATTTGAAAATGTTATCACTTAAGAATCAACACTTGGCACTTAAAAAGAAGAAATGGTCTTATCTTGAATTCCTGGAAATTCTTTTCAGACAGAAAAGCTTCATTCCTTTCAAGGGACCCTTGCTGCTAAATTAAGCTTACAAGGTTTTTGTCAGAAAATGTTTACATACCTAAGCAAACTTTAGATACCTTTGATGTTGATTTTTTAATTTATTTAAAGTTCATTAAATGATATAACTGACAAGACTTTTAAAAAAATATGATACAAATAAAAACAGGTTTAAATACTGTGCCGATATCTGCCATAAGGCGAAGCATATTAAGTTGTGATGTTGTGTATCTGCCCATCCATCTAAATACCAATTTTGTTTCTGCACAATAACTCAAGTTGTCCACCTCTTACAGTTACCAAGCTTTGTGGATCGCTTGCACTTGGAGTGAGGTAGAACTCTATTGATTTCAAGGTCAAAAGATCAAAAGTCAGAGTCACTTTGACTGAAAGAAGAAAAATGTTTTTTACACAATAATGCAAGTAAACCACCATCTACAGTTACCAAACATTGTGGATGGCTTGCACTTAGGTTAAGAAAGAAGCCTATCAGTTTTGGGGTCAAAAGGTCAAAAGTCAAGGGCACTGGGAATTAAAGTAGAAACATGGTTTCCACACACCAACATTAGTTCTACATCACATATCTGGAGCAAACTTTGTGGATGGATTGCATTTGGGGTAAGGAAGAACCTTTTGACTTTGGGAGCAAAAGGTCAAAGGTCAAGGTTACTTTGATTCAAAGAAGAAAAATGGTTTCTGAACAATAATTTCAGTTGTCAACCATGTACCTTCACCAGAGTTTGTGAAAAACACATTGGATAGGAAAGAAGCCTATTGATTTTGGAGTCAAATGGTCAAACATTAAGATCACTACTACTAAAAGAAGAAAAATGTTTTTGTTTGCATAATAAGTTTAGTTCTAGACCACATACCTTGACCAAAGTTTGTGAAGGGCTTGCACTTAAGGTATGGAACAGATCTATTGAGTTTGGGGTCATGAAGTCAAAGGTCAGGGTAATTGTTGCTCAAAGAAAAATGGGGCTATTCAGAATAACTGTTGTTCTAAAGTAAGTTCCTTAATCAAACTTTGTGGATGACTTGTACTTTTGGTAATAAAGAAACCTATAGATTCTGGGCTCTAAAGGTCAGTGGTCTTGGTCATGGCAAGTCTGAAACGAAAGTAATGGTTGCGGCACATAACATTTAGTTCAAAACCTGAAACCTTGACTAAATTGTCAAGGTCATTGAGATCCATTGTCAGTAATCTCCAGAGTCAACCATACCCAATACTAGTGTCAACATAGAGGACTATTAAACACGAGATGGATGTATAATGTGCAGGTCACAATACACCTATTTAAAAATATGATACCAGTAAACAAATTTTTGTGATTGTGCAGATGACCATCAATTATAACTGCTCTCAAAACTGCACAAGCACAAAAACTTTTAAAACAAACAATTTTTGCTTAAAACCAAGTATACTGTATAATAAATTGAGTATACTATATAATAAATTGAATATACTATATTTATAATAAATAGAGTATACTACATTTTAATAAATAGAGTATACTACATTTATAATAAATAGAGTATACTATATAATAAATAGAGTATACTATATAATAAATAGAGTATACTATATAATAAATAGAGTATACTATATAATAAATTGAGTATACTATATAATAAATTGAGTATACTATATTTATAATAAATAGAGTATACTACATTTATAATAGAGTATACTACATTTATAATAAATAGAGTATACTATATAATAAATAGAGTATACTATATAATAAATAGAGTATACTATATAATAAATTGAGTATACTATATTTGTTTATAATAAATAGAGTATACTATATAATAAATAGAGTATGCTATATTTGTTTATAATAAATAGAATATACTATATAATAAATAGAGTATACTATATAATAGAATATACTATATTTATAATAAATAGAGTATACTATATAATAGAGTATACAATATAATAAATAGAGTATACTATATAATAAATAGAGTATACTATATAATAGAATATACTATATTTATAATAAATAGAGTATACTATATAATAAATAGAGTATACTATATAATAGAGTATACTATATAATAGAGTATACTATATAATAAATAGAGTATACTATATTATAAATAGAGTATACTATATAATAAATAGAGTATACTATATAATAAATAGAGTATACTATATTTATAATAGAGTATACTATATAATAAATAGTATACTATATTTATAATAAATAGAGCATACTATATTTATAATAAATAGAGCATACTATATTTATAATAAATAGAGCATACTATATTTAAAATAAATAGAGTATAATATATTTATAATAAATAGAGTATACTATATAATAAATAGAGTATACTATATTTAGAATAAATAGAGTATACTACATTTATAATAAATAGAGTATACTATATAATAAATAGAGAAAAGGAATGAAAGAGCTCAATTTCAGACCTATTTTGTCCCCACAAAAATTAACAATCATCAGCACTGATGAGTACTGAGACATTGTGACATAAACATACACACAAATGATTGGAATTTCCTCCTGCAGAGTAATTAATCAACTTACCAACATAGATTCAGTGACATAAACATACACACAAATGATTAGAATTTCCTCCTGCAGTAGTCCCATTTGAGAAGCTACACACAACCTTGTATAGTGACATAAATGTACACAAAATCAGTACTGCAGTGAACAGGGTGCTGGAGAGATAAAACAGTAAAAAGGAAATTCATAAAATATTGGGAAATGTTTAAATTTTATGCAGAATATGCTCTGAAAACTGGCAAGTGCCATCTTCACATGCTTGTATTGACTTTGGGGTTTTCACTAAAAGATTTCCTATTATGTCTAGTTGGTCCAAAATTAAAATGGTGCCTCTTGAACATCCATCAGGGTGGTCGTCTTGAAGATCTTATCACTACTCCTTCTGAATGGATAATCATATCTTCATAGTGTTTTCACCAAAAGACTTAAAACGTCTACTTGGTTATAAATGAAAATGTGACTTCCAATATTTCTACTAAGTCTGGTTACTGGAGTTTTATCCTTTAATCCATTTTGTGGATATATCTGAAGAATAATTTGAATTATATCACTTCAGTAACTTTGTTTTCATTCCATTACTTGTAGATTTAACCAAACTTAGCATGTGGTTATACCTTAACATTGTCATTCCATTACTTGTAGATTTAACCAAACTTAGCATGTGGTTATACCTTAACATTGTCCATTGTTCAGTGATCGTCTGTCCATAATATCAGGTTTAGGGTCAAAGGTCATGATAACATTTTGTTCTGTACTTACAGGTATGTTGTTAATTTAATTCAAACATAAGAAAATGAGTTCTTTAGAAAGTGTGCATATGTAAAACAAAATAGGTTAAAGGTATAGTCTCGCAGTAGTTGCAGAAACGGTGGCTCTGGAAGTGTATATAGTGTGCCATTACCTTCCAGGTGTATTGCACATGCTCCATTATGAAAATAAAGACAAACAATTGTTTGTAATGTTCATCATAGATTATTAGTCATAGGATTTATTCCCCATTCAATATATCTGCCACTATGCTGGAAACCTATGCTTTTTTGCCACATTTTCTTTTTGTTACAGTTCATGAAGTTAACCTTTTTTAAAGCCATACACCATATATGCGTTTGAAAGATCTTTTGTGGTTTATTTTGGCTCCTTGTTACATAACTTTAACAAAATAATAAATGCTGGTAGTTCTTGAAAAACAAAGTAAGATATATTTTGTTGATCAAGAATGCTAAAATTTATAAATTTTGGAAATTCCTCATTTATCCTATCTTTTCATTAACAAATTAATAAACGAACAGGTAGTTTATTTCAGATGTTCTGTTCTTTCAAATTAAGACAGTTAAATTATGTGATGTCAATGTCAAACTTTACAAGTTCCAAATTTCTCCTTCACTGTACTATGTTTAAATAAAGATGATAGTTATTTCCGAAAGTTAAGTTTTATATATAAAATATTTAACGTCAATAAAGTTCATTGAATATCAAGATCACGGTCGAGTGTCTATGGTATATTATTTGTAGGGGTCAGTTAAATTCATGTTTTGTTTTGATTCAAGTAAAAGAAATGAATATGACTTTACAATTTATATATTTTAAATATTTCTTTAGTTTTTTTGTGACTTCATTTAACTGGTGTACATGCTTATGAAATCAATAAGAGATCATGACTGTTTTCCATGTTTTAGAAACAGTTTTTTTTTTTCCAGTTTTTTTTGTAGTATTTAATGAATCATTAAACTGGAAGGTTTTTTGACATCAGTTTTTGCATTTTTTTGTATTTTTTTGACATCATAAAACTGGTTACCTCATTTACATATTTCAGACAATTTCACTGCATTTTAACTGCAGATTCACTGAAAACTGCTAAAAATACTTCTATTTGTAAATCAGCTCACATTTACAAGTTTAACTGCTACGGTATTTAACTTGTCTGAAAAAGCTGCAATTTTACTGCAGTTCTTTTTGCTAAGGGTTGTTTGTACTCAACATACTCCAGTCACAGTAACTCAAAGAACTGTCAATACATCAGGCTCAAAAGCAAGGGAGCTTTTATCCTTACAGGAGAGGGTCAAAAAGCGATGCATTTGCTGGATAGTGGACAAAGTAGTCATGTATTCACAGCAGAAATGATAGTTGATCGAATGCAGATCCAAGGGATTATTAAACATGTGAGATATTATGGCCAATTTTTAAAACAATGTTCATCTTTGAGAAGATATTTGAGTTACATCCCTTTTCGTAAGGGTCGGGAGTCATTCAGTATTTAAAACTTGTCCGTAAAGGCAGGCAAAGCTTCAGTTCATGGGTCACAAAGAATAGCCATATACGGCTTTGATTCCCTATCCATCACAGGCCTCACATGAACTGACTGTCTTTTCATCTCAGTGAGTCAAGCAACTATGTAATCCATATATTGTTTTTGAAGTATGAACAGCTGCTTCTGTCCTCTGTTGTTTGTAAGCTGTCAATCAGTAGTGAAATTGGTGATTTGTCATGGTGCACAAAACAAACTAAGATGAGTGATTTTTTTAAAAGTCGGTGATGATTGAATTTATAGAAGAGATCAAAGTGAGCAAGATACAGTAATCTAGTGTGGAACATACATTTGGGAGAGAACAACATATACGCGTATTTTATGATTTTGCTGAATAGTGCACATAAAACAATCTTGATAATGTAATAATAATAAGAAGAACAGGAACAAGAAGAAGAATGATAATTATATTAGGTGCATAGTATTTGTTCAAAAACCAATTTTGAAAGGTGAACCAGTTTTGCCTTTTCCCATGGGTGGCTGCTGTTGACAGGCTTGATTGTATACATGTATGTGGAAGGGATCAGAATTTTAAAAAACCTATATGAATGATTGGACTGTAAATAACTATACATTTTTGTCCTTTGTTACAGGAGCAGAACCAGCCTTCTTTAAATCCAAGTATGTCTGTATGCGGCTTCACTACCGTAATTATGCTGACGAGGGGTTCTTCCATACATTACGTACCCCAGCTACCAGACTTTTCAACAACATGATTATCACCATCAACAATCAGGAGGAAGCAAACGGTATTTTAATTCAGTTGTCCACCTGGCTTGGACACAAACCAGTAACTACATTAGACAGAGTTCTTTAAGTGGTGACAAAAATAGTTAAACCTCGAGTTTAAAAATTTCTTGGGGAACATGTACAACTATCTGTTTGAACAATTAACCAGCATTATTCATGTAATCAGAATTGAGCCCAGTACTAGTCAACCTAATGTTTGTTCTTATAAAGTAAATGTGGATTGGTCTGTTTAAATCAATCATTTGAATAATGGGGATCTGGGTAATTGAGACTGTACTGTGATCTCTCAATCACACATGTGCATATTTTTATGTCCCCACCATATATATGGAGGTGGTATATAGTGTTACTCATTTCCATCCCATCATGTCAAGTCTGTCACAGTGACCTACTGTTGTTATGTCACCCTATATCTGTTGAGGTGGTATATAGTGTTAGGCATACCCATCCTGTCAGATCATGTCAGTGAGTGACTTACTGTTTTTATGATCTAGCCATATCTATGCAGGTGGTATTTAGTGTTAGCCATGTCCATCCTGTCACATCATGTCAGTGAGTGACTTACTGTTTTTATGCTTCAGCCATATCTATGCAGGTGGTATTTAGTGTTAGCCATGTCCATCATGTCAGTGAGTGACTTACTGTTTTTATGCTCCCACCATATCTATGCAGGTGGTATATAGTGTTAACCATGTCCATCCTGTCAAATCATGTCAGTAAATGACGTACTGTTTTTATGCTCCCACCATATCTATGCAGGTGGTATATAGTGTTAGCCATGTCCATCCCATCACACCATGTCAGTCACAGTGAACTATGTTTTTATGACCCTGACATATCAATGGAAAGAGTATATAGTGTTACCCCCATCACATCATGTCAGTCACAGTGATGTACTGTTTTTATGTCCTCGCATATCTATTGAAGGGGTATATAGTGTTATGGTTGAATGGATTGAACTGAAATTTGGTGTCAGGCTTTCATTAAGAAGACCTAGGTCAAGTTTGATTTTCACCATTTCTGGCAAAGTTTAATGGAGTTATGTTCTCTGTTTGACTTAGAACTTTGCCTTAAATTTTGTTTCCACTTCTTAATTTTTGGAGGACTTCATGGCTTGAAACCAAATTTGATACAAGGTTTTATATTAAGAACACCATGGTCAAGTAACTGTTTGATTTTTGTCCACCCCATGTTAGTTTAAAAGTAGACATGTGTAGATGTAGCAGTCATTTTTCCAACAGAAACAGCAGTGGTGGCAGCTGCAGTGCATGGTTTTGGTTCAAGTTTTTTACATGTATATATTTCCTAAAACCCTTGATAGATTCTCATCATACTTTGCATTAATCATTATGGAGCTAAGACAATTCACTCTACGACATGTTCGCTTGCTCCTTTACTTTGTGGTCAAGATAACAGTCATGGACAATTTGTGCTAAGGTTTTGGTTAAAGTTTTTTTTTTTTATTGGCTTACTGTTCCTATACCCCCTTGATAGTTTTTGATAGTTTTTCATCATACTTGGGATGAATCATAATGAAGCTAAGACAATTCATTCTATGACATGTTGACTCTACCCTTTTACCTTGGGGTCAAGGTTAAAGTCATTGAAAATTGCATTACAATTTTTGGTTAAAGTATTTTCATTTGCCTATATTTCCTAAACCCCTTGATAGATTCTTATCATACTTGGTATGAATCATTATGAAGCTAAGACAATTCACTCTACGACATGCTTGTTTGCTCCTTTACTTTGTGGTCAAGATCACAGTCATATAAAATTTGTGTTAGGGTTTTGCGGAAAGTTTTTTTATTGGTTATATTTCCTAAACCCCTTAATGGATTGATCTTCATACTAAATTGTATAAATCATTACGAAGTTAAGACAGCTAATTCTGCAATACACTAGCTCACTCCTTTGACCTCAGGGTCAGAGTCATGCATTTTACAGCAATGCTTTGATTGTGGGTTTCATATGCAAGTCCTAGCCTTCTTATTAATGTTTTCTGGAAAAAATGTATGGACTTGTCATTCCTTTTGGACTTGGAACTTTGCCTTTTAATTGCATTATATTGGTGGGGGCACACATGGCATATAGACAGATTTCTTGTTTATATTATATGTTTACAAGACAACCTTCAGGAAAAACTTCATGGTTGTAAAGTTTTTCACCCATGAGATAAAATATAACCGTTCTTCACTCTTTATTTTATGATCTAATGTGTTGACTGTCTGAAATATATAACAGGTTTCAGCAGCAGATGTCTTATGGTAATGTCAGCTGTTTACTGTTTATGCTGTTTTTTGTATACCTGCATGCAAAAAAAATAATTTCACTTCAAACGGATATAAATTAATTGATAATTCCATAATAACAATGTACTAGTTTCGAGGATAGCAATGATTATTAATTAAGAATACAAGCACAAGTGTAATTCTTTTTTATTAGTCTGCAATAAAATATCAGATATGTTCAATAGAGTTTTAATTGACAAGATGCCATTTTTTTAACATTCGAATCAGTGATAGAGGATGATTGAATGGTGCTGACTTTGGCTAAAAAAACCGAAAAAAACAAAAACAAACAAGAATATGTGAACAGGTAAGGTACTTTAAAATGTGTATACAACATCTGATGAAGACTTTGAGTATATTTTAGTTACTGTCGGTGTCACTTGAAAGAATGCGTCGCCATTTCCTCAACAGGGAACTAGGTCCTATTATTGAAGTGAAAAAATATAATTGATAATTCACTGCATTGATTTATTGTACACAATAATCCACCAGGAGCATTCATATTTGCAAACGATTTTTGTTTCAAAATTAATCATTATATTTCTTCAACAGCATATTGTTTGAAATAATTAAAATTATAACAATAAGCAACTTATGTGCCAGGGGTGGGGACAGATGTTTCATGTTAGTAAGCATGGCAAGAATAAACAACTAGTATCCCAGGGGTGGGGAGAAATGTTTTAATTGAGTAAAGAACTATTAGATGTATATCCATTTTATTAGTTATAAAAAAAATAATTATCTTGAGTTAAAAGATAAAAAAAAGTGTCCAGGTTTGAAAGAAAATCCCAAGTCAAGAACCCAACCCCCCCCAAAAAAAAAAATAAATGGTTGGTTCCTTAAATTGTTGACACTCTAGAATGACTAAAGTAAATATAGTGTTTGCAATATGTATACATAAAAAAATCTTCCTCCTTGCTGATGTGTTTCACAAAGACAAACTCCATCAACAAAGAGTTCTAAAATTTAGTTTTGTTGGGCTTCACTGATGGCTCATCCTTCCCAGAATCACAGCTGTATTTGGACATTCTGCCTTAAAAAATTAATTGCACTTCTACACTATTCCCACTAATGCAATAATATATAAAGTAAAATCCAACTCCAAAGTAAGGTTGCTGCTTATCACAGACTAGCCAATAATCATTAATAAAGATGGCTTAAACATTATCATTCAATGCAACGAAGAGTAGTAACTTTTGTTTCTCCAACACACATCTCTCTGGTTTACCAAATTTCAAACAAATTGGGTTGTTCCTCTTCATACACTTTATGTATGCAAATTAGTCTAATAGGTTCTCCCACAAAGGAGTCTTAACACAACATCACCCTGGCTACTGCCAGTCAGTTAAGAAATATGTGCAAGGGTGGATGTTTATCTCTGACCCACTTACCATTTAATGACCTTTGACAATCAGAGGTATAAACTGCCCCAAGGTGATAGTTTTCCATTAGCATTAAGCACACCTATTTACTGTTACATGCTGTTGGCATATATCATGGTGTCAAGAAAGGTGTCTCTCTGTTTTTGTGGGGTTTTTTACTAATATTACTGAAAATCATGTTTTCTAGTAGGGGTGGGGGTTTAGGAGTAAATAATTGTGTTTTGTGTGTGGCATGTCATGTTCTGGCAGGTAAGATGTACCACTGAGAACACACTGAGTAAATTGGACATCGAACCTGACTGGATAACCCCTTACATTCTTGATCATATGAATATACATTAGTAGTTTAAATATAAATTTAAACAAATGTACCACAGAACATGGAGAAACAAAGTCAATAAAATGATCAAAACTACCAATAAAACACTCAGCAGTCAATCAACTCTAGAGATTATCAGTAATAAATAAACTACCAATAAAACACACTCAGCAGTCAATCAACTCTAGAGATTATCAGTAATAAAAAACTACCAATAAAACACTCAGCAATCAATCAACTCTAGAGATTATCAGTCATAAAAAACTACCAATAAAACACACTCAGCAGTCAATCAACTCTAGAGATTATCAGTAATAAAAAACTACCAATAAAACACTCAGCAGTCAATCAACTTTAGAGATTATCAGTCATAAAAAACTACCAATAAAACACACTCAGCAGTCAATCAACTTTAGAGATTATCAGTAATAAAAAAACTACCAATAAAACACACTCAGCAGTCAATCAACTTTAGAGATTATCAGTAATAAAAAGCTACCAATAAAACACTCAGCAGTCAATCAACTCTAGAGATTATCAGTAATAAAAAAACTACCAATAAAACACACACAGCAGTCAATCAACTCTAGAGATTATCAGTAATAAAAAACTACCAATAAAAAACACTCAGCAGTCAATCAACTCTAGAGATTATCAGTAATAAAAAAACTACCAATAAAACACGCTCAGCAGTCAATCAACTTTAAAGATTATCAGTAATAAAAAAAATACAAATTAAACACACTCAGCAGTCAATCAACTTTAGAGATTATCATAATAAAAAAAGCTGCCAACAAAACACACTCAGCAGTCAATCAAGTCTAGAGATTATCAGTAATAAAACTGATTCTATTTGGAAACTTTTTTAATGAATTTTGTGCAGGCACAAATATTTAAAATCTTAAAAAATTAAAGATATTGATGAAGATGAAGAAATTGCCAAAACTTGAAACACTGTTTCTTCAACAATAAAGGAACCAATTTTACACTCTAGTGTATGAACTGAGAATTTACTACTCAGAAAAACTTCCTTCTGAAAGCAAATTTTCAGTTCCTGCTATATCAACCGATAAAGTTTTGAAATTCCCAAAAACTGTTCATGCAAAGCAATAGATCTGGATAATATTAGACCATGCCTTTTGAGGGATGATGCTCCTTCTGCAGAAGTTATTTATGTAATCCGAGCATATTGTCCTCAGTTTTCCCAAAACATGGAAAAGAACTATTAACAGGTACTCACATTCATTAATCAGGGAACAAAGAAGATGTAAATAACTACAGACCTATATCCATCATACTCTCTATATCCATCATGCACTCTATATCCATCATACTCTCTATATCCCTCATACACTCTATATCCCTCATACACTCTATATCCCTCATACTCTCTATATCCATACACTCTATATCCATCATACACTCTATATCCATCATACACTCTATATCCCTCATACACTCTATATCCCTCATACACTCTATATCCACCATACTCTCTATATTGATCATACACTCTCTATCCATCATACTCTCTATATATCCCTCATACCCTCTACACTCTATATCCCTCATACTCTCTATATCCATCATACACACTACACTCTATATCCCTCATACTCTCTATATCCCTCATACCCTCTACACTCTATATCCCTCATACTCTCTATATCCATCATACTCTACACTCTATATCCCTCATACTCTCTATATCCCTCATACACTCTATATCCACCATACTCTCTATATCGATCATACACTCTCTATCCATCATACTCTCTATATCCATCATAGTCTCTATATCCATCATACTCTCTCTATCCATCATACTCTATATATCCATCATACTCTCTATATCCATCATACTCTATATCCATCATACACTCTCTATCCATCATACTCTATATCCATCATACTCTATATCCATCATACTCTATATATCCATCATACTCTATATATCCATCATACTCTATATCCATCATACACTCTCTATCCATCATACACTCTCTATCCATCATACACTCTCTATCCATCATACACTCTCTATCCATCATACGCTCTATATCCATCATACTCTCTATATCCATCATACTCTACACTCTATATCCCTCATACTCTCTATATCCCTCATACACTCTCTATCCATCATACACTCTCTATCCATCATACACTCTCTATCCATCATACGCTCTATATCCATCATACTCTATATATCCATCATACTCTATATATCCATCATACTCTCTCTATCCATCATACTCTCTATATCCATCATACTCTATATATCCATCATACTCTATATATCCATCATACTCTATATATCCATCATACTCTCTCTATCCATCATACTCTCTATATCCATCATACTCTATATATCCATCATACTCTATATATCCATCATACTCTCTCTATCCATCATACTCTCTATATCCATCATACTCTACACTCTATATCCCTCATACTCTCTATATCCCTCATACACTCTCTATCCATCATACACTCTCTATCCATCATACACTCTCTATCCATCATACACTCTCTATCCATCATACGCTCTATATCCATCATACTCTATATATCCATCATACTCTATATATCCATCATACTCTCTCTATCCATCATACTCTATATCCATCATACACTCTCTATCCATCATACTCTATATCCATCATACTCTCTCTATCCATCATACTCTCTCTATCCATCATACGCTCTATATCCATCATACTCTATATATCCATCATACTCTATATATCCATCATACTCTATATCCATCATACTCTCTATGTCCATCAAACTCTCTATATCCATCATACACTCTACACTCTATATCCCTCATACTCTCTAAATCCATCATACACTCTATATCCCTCATACACTCTATATCCATCATACTCTCTCTATCCATCATACTCTCTCTATCCATCATACACTATATCCATCATACTCTCAATCCATCATACTCTCTATATCCATCAAACTCTCTATATCCCTCATACTCTCTAAATCCATCATACACTCTATATCCATCATACACTCTATATCCCTCATATACTCTATATCCATCATACTCTCTATATTTATCATACTCTCTATATCCATCATACTCTCTATATCCATCAATATCCATCATACTCTATATCCATCATACACTCTATATCCATCATACTCTCTGTATCCATCAATATCCATCATACTCTCTATATCCATCAAACTCTCTATATCCCTCATACACTATATATCCATCATGCTCTCTATATCCATCATACACTGTATATCCATCATACTCTATATCCATCATACTCTATATCCATCAATATCCATCATACTCTCTATATCCATCATACTCTCTATATCCATCATACTCTCTATCCATCATACTCTCTATATCCATCATACTCTATATCCATCATACTCTATATCCATCATACACTCTATATCCATCGTACACTCTATATCCATCGTACTCTCTATATCCATCATACACTCTATCTAAACTTCTTGAAAAACATGTTTATGATAATTTTATGATGTACATAGCAAACCACATCTTGTTTAACCAAAATGAATCTGGATTCAGAGAAAAAAACTCGATGACAGCCCTTGACCAATAGAAATTAGTGGAAGCAATACTTGTTGAACTGTAGCCCAGGACAACAATACAGGTCTACAAACTGTAGCCCAGGACAACAATACAAGTCTACAAACTGTAGCCCAGGACAACAATACAAGTCTACAAACTGTAGCCCAGGACAATGATACAAGTCTACAAACTGTAGCCTAGGACAATGATACAAGTCTACAAACTGTAGCCTAGGACAACGATACAAGTCTACAAACTGTAGCCCAGGACAAAATTCTGGAATTAATTTTTGACAACAGTGTAGAAAAAATTCTTTGTTGTGGTTATTATACAAAATTAAACCATAT
Source organism: Margaritifera margaritifera (assembly GCA_029931535.1). NCBI lineage: Eukaryota > Metazoa > Mollusca > Bivalvia > Unionida > Margaritiferidae > Margaritifera > Margaritifera margaritifera. The sequence goes on from JAQPZY010001578.1 coordinate 4,027,239, forward strand.
TTGTCAATGAAATAATATACTATAAAAGTTATATTCAACAATATCTAGTTTACTGCAATGTTGCAGGGGAAAACAATTTCCAGTTGGAACATATACAAATTATTATGCCAACAAAGAGCATACAAGTTTATCATTGATAGCATTTACAATATTTTAAGGAATAATATGAAAACTCTAACAGTTAATGAAAGAATTTTCTTTTAAAAGGCTGAACTTATGTACAAAATTTCAAAATAACACAGCTCCAATATATCTGCAGAACTTATTTCACGTGAGAGAGCAAGTTCTTCTTCAGATAACCATTTTCTTGTTCCAAAATTGAACAGATATATTCAAAAAAAGTCTCACAACTAAGGTTCACTCATTTTGCAACATTGTTCCAAAGGAAATAATGGAAAGTTCAACAATAAATTAATTTTGCTATTATCTGATAAACTGGATGAAAAGCCAAACTTCCTGTTTGTATAAATAAAGTTGAAAATAAGTCAGTTTTAGCAGTTTTATGTATACTTAACAATCGTGGCCACCTAAAAATGTAATGAGTATGATTTTATTTTATATAGCACCATGTGCCAAAAATTGCATGCATTATATTTTCCAGGGAAATATACTTTTAACTTTAGCCAGAGAAAATACAACAGAGAGAGAGAGAGAGGTATGTTTAATGAGTTGATGAGCATTTGTGTAAATTAGTATATAATAGAGGGTCACAAGGTACATTTAAGTTTCACAAAACTAATTGTGCCATCCTCTATAAAATAAAGCCATTATTATCATTATTATTATTATTATTAAAGAAGTCCAAGTCAGAACAGTTGTTATACATCATAGCAATGGTTGCAGGCTTGACACTATATATTCTGCAGAACCTTTCTTTCTCATTCAACATTCTTATTAGCCCATTAATGGCACAGTTGATGCTTCTTTTTTTGAAAAAGGAAAATATTGAATCATCAAACCTCAGTTCCTTTCTCCATTACAGATTTGTAAAAACTGTATGCAGAGCCATCACAGTGTTTTTAGATAATTTTAATTGTTTTGCTCGATTCATTCTTTTCCAGAATCTTTGAAGGCCATTTGTCAAGCCTTCACTGCAGCTCAGAATATTCTCTCCCTTCAGCTGGTGGTGGAGGACAGACCTAAGTTAGAAAGGTCAGTAATTCATGTCAAACAGTTCATCCCATTATATTCACCATCAAATCTTGAAAACATACTTTTCAGCCAGTTTGACATGATCACAAATGTTTTGTGTCACTCTCACTCATAAACACCAGTTGTCTTATTATAACACTCTTGCTCATAAACACCAATAAGACAGGAATAGTATAACACTCTCACTCATAAAAACCAATAAGACAGAAATATTATACCACTCTCACTCATAAACAACAATAGGACAGGAATATTATAACATTCTCACTCATAAACACCATTAAGACAGGAATATTATAACACTCGCTCATAAACACCAATAAGATAGGAATATTATAACAGTCACTCATAAACACCATTAAGACAGGAATATTATAACACTCTCACTCATAAACACCAATAAGATGGGAATAGTATAACACTCTCGCTCATAAACACCAATAAGATGGGAATAGTATAACAATTTCACTCATAAACACCAATAAGATAGGAATACTATAACACTCTTGCTCATAAACACCAATAAGACTGGAATATTGTAACACTCTCACTCATAAACACCAGTAAGACAGGAATATTATAACACTCTCACTCATAGATGCCAACAAGACAGGAATATTATAACACTCTCACTCATAAACACCAGTAAGACAGGAATATTATAACACTCTCACTCATAAACACCAATAAGACAGGAAAATTATTTTTCACTCACACTCGTGAAAACCAATAAGACAGAAATATTATAACACTCTCATAAACACCAGTAAGACAGGAATATTATAACACTCATTCATAAACACCAATAAGAAAGGAAAATTATTTTTCACTCACACTCATAAACACCAATAAGACAGGAAAATTATTTTTCACTCACACTCGTGAAAACCAATAAGACAGAAATATTATAACACTCTCATAAACACCAGTAAGACAGGAATATTATAACACTCATTCATAAACACCAATAAGAAAGGAAAATTATTTTTCACTCACTCATAAACACCAATAAGACAGGAATATTATAACACTCACACTCATAAACACCAATAAGACAGGAAAATTATTTTTCACTCACACTCATGAAAACCAATAAGACAGAAATATTATAACACTCTCGTAAACACCAGTAAGACAGGAATATTATAACACTATTCATAAACACCAATAAGAAACGAAAATTATTTTTCACTCACACTCATAAACACCAATAAGACAGGAATATTATAACACTCACACTCATAAACACTAATAAGAAAGGAAAATTATTTTTCACTCACACTCATAAACACCAATAAGACAGGAATATTATAACACTCATAAACACCAATAAGACAGTCTATTATGAATTCATTTATGTTGTAAATATCAATTTTTGAAGTTTTTGTACAATTTACATTTGTATATGGACTTAAATTCATGGCTTAGGAAGCCCTTCTATTGCCTTAGCAGTGTGATTAACGTTAGTTGGGCCTACTATTGCTCCAACAGTATAACTATTGTTAGTTGGGTGTCCTATTGCCCCAACAGTATAACTATTGTTAGTTGGGTGTCCTATTGCTCCAACAGCATGATTATTGTTTATGGGGCCTCCAACTATCATAACAGAGATTATTGTTCTTTGGGCCTCCTATTGCCTCAACAGCATGATTACTGTTTGTTGGGCTTTCTATTGCCTTGAGAACTATCCTGATTATTGTTTTTTGGACCTTCTATTGCCTCAACAGTATGATTATTGTTTGTTGGACCTTCTATTGCCTCAACAGCATGATTACAGTTTGTTGGGCTTTCTATTGCCTTGACAGCGGACAAGATTATTCTCTGTTGGACCTTCTGTTGCCTCAACAGCATGATTATTGTTCATTAGGGCCTCCTATTGCCTTAACAGAAAGATAATTGTTCATTGGGCATCATATTGTCTTAGCAGCATGATTGTTTGTTGGACCTCCTATTGCCTCAACAGTGTCATTATTGTTCATTGGGCCTCTAATTGACTCAGCAGTTTGATTATTGTTCGTTGGGCCTACTATTGCCTCAATAGTTTGATTATTGTTAGTTGGGCCTACTATTGCCTCAACAGTTTGAGTATTGTTAGTTGGGCCTCCTATTGCCTCACCAGTGCAGTTATTGCTTGTTGGGCCTCTTATTGCCTCTACAGTTTGATTATTATTTGTTGGACCTCTTATTACCTCAACAGAGTGATTATTGTTCATTAGGCCTCCTGTTGCCTCAACATCATGGTTATTGTTCATTGGGCATCATATTTACTCACCAGCATGATTATTGTTCCTCATATTGCCTCAACACCATGATTATTATTTTTCCAGCCTCCTATTGCCTCAATAGTATGATTATTGTTCCTCATATTGTCTCAACACCATGATTATTGTTTGTCGGGCATCCTATTGACTCGACAGAATGTTTATTGTTTGTCAGGCATCCTATTGACTCAACAGTATAATTATTGCTTGTCTGGTCTCCTATTGCCTCAACAGCATGATTATTGTTTGTTGGGCCTACTGTTGCTTTAACAGCATGATTTATAATCATTTGTTGGGCATCTTATTGCTTCAAAAGCATGTTCATTGGGCCTCTTATTGCCTTAACAGAATGATTATTGATCATTGGATCTCCTTTTGCCTTGCAAGCATGATTATTTTCATTGGGCCTCCAATCACCTCAACAGCATGATCATTGTTCGTAAGATATTTAAATTCATGATTTGCAGCAACCATGAAACCCTTGAAAATACTACATGAAAAATAGTGAATTCACAGTATTTGATTATTAGGAATCAACCATTTAATTGGCGGGGGGGGGGGGGGGAGACCTGGGATTATTTTTCCATCTAAATTCCGGCTTTCAAATAGCTTAAAACAATATTCTTGCTCCAATTTATAGCGCACACACACCCAAAAAAAATATTATATCCATTATATTAGTTGAACAAAATAAATTGTTTTTTTGAAGTCAAAGAAAAAAAATAGCCTGGCTTGAAAGAAAATCCCATGCCCCCCCAAAAAAAAAATTAAATGGTTGATCCCTAATTAATGGCAAAAGTTTACTATAGGAACATAAAAAAAATCATTTAATACCTCCATAATGTCAACAAATGGTCAAGGGCAGTGGATTGGGGAAGAGGGGGATGGGGGACAACATTCCTTGCAGATGAGAGTATACATTTCAATTTTTCACACATTACAGAAAGAAAACACAGCCACATCCTGAGGTGCACAACATTCATCATGAACTGCATGAACATTCCTTGTCTGGAATCAAGCTTCCACGGGACATTTCCACCGACATTTCTCCACAATCAACATCACGGAATACATCCCCTCTGCCAAAGAGGAAGATGTCCCCAGTACCAGCGAGACGAGAAGCCAGTCAAGTAACAAAAACTCTGTCTTTTCCAAAGTCTGATGTGGAGGGCAAAGAAAGCATCTCCGGGAAGCCAAGTACTTCGTCATCTAGGTCTAGTTCATCTGAGGGATATGGAAAGAAACTAATGGCCAGTATTCAAGCTCCAATGAATATACTGAACAAAAATATAAATGTGCCAAAATTTAATGTCAAACCCATCATGAAGAAACTTTCTATAGGACGTACCAGTAAACTTTTCTCAGTTGGCCGGAGTGTCTTCTACTCTTCAGCAGAGAAAAAGGGAGAAGATATTGCTCAAATAATTAAAGAACAACAACGGCCATTGAGTCAAGTTAACTATTTAGTTGAAGAGGTTCAAACTGTAGAGGATGATGAGAAAGAAGTATTGCTAGACAGTTGTGGTATCCTGGCAACTAGTTCCAAACAAATTTTGAACTCTCCACAAATATCAATAGAAGAAATTGAAGATTCAGCATCAGGGGGAATAATTCCTGGAGAACTGAAGGATGAAGCAAGCAATGATGCATTTTTGTTCCGTATTGAAATTCCAAGTAAAGATTCAAATTCTAATTCAAGTCTGGTCTTGGGCAAAGAGTTGGGAACTGTATCAGATCTGCATGAGACAAACCAGACTGTAGAAAATATCACTGAACCCAATGACACTGATAGGAATTCAAAGGCGGTAACTTGCGCTTCGTCCGATACTCAACTTGCCCTACCTCCTAAGGCTGGCAAGGAATTTGGCAAGGTCGTAGAGGTCTCAGAGGCAGATAAAATTCTAGCAAAATATGCAAATCACAGAAAAAGATCACTAAGTAATCCCATTATGAAAACTAGCCTGAGTGATGGCGCTTTGGTTATTCATGCAGAAAATGAATCCACGATTAAAATGGCTCTCAACTCTGATTTTCTGATAAACAGCAAACTTCAGGCTGAAGGAGCAATACGGAATCTTCTGGAAAGGGTTATGATGCCACGCAAAATCCATCGAGTTTATGACACTCTAAAGCAACAGGTTCGTGACAAGTTAAGAGAGAGGGATTGTTTGACAACTATAATTTTTATTTAAATTGGCACCACCTACCTTAATGTTTTTACATTTTTGTCTTGCAAATGAAATTCAGATATATGTACATTCTGTACTGCTTTTTTTACATTAAAAAAATTATTTCTAGTAAAATCTGATTGGATGAAATTTTACATTTAATTCAGTCAGCTTGCTGGTTGTAACACCAGGACTGTGAAGGTATACTTTTGCATTCAGAACGCCTCGTGGATTTTCTTCTTGGATATACCTGTATATTGCAAAAAAGGAGTAACAGCCGAAAAACGATGGAGAACTCAGTTACATGCTAAAGTATGGTAGGCAAAATAGAACCATCAAAAAAGCATTCTAATACTGGTATGTTTATGGAATTATTGGCACAAGTTTAGTGAAAGAAGTTCTCTTGTACATTCCTACTTGAAAAAAGAAACTTAAGAATGTTTCAGCCAAGAATAAGTCATTTCAGTCGAGTAGGAAGTAATGAATGCTATGATAGTGCTTAGTGTGTGATGTCCACATGATGTCCTTTGGTAAACAAGATACATGTATATGCAACGACTTCCACTGTAGTATTTCCAAGGTGTTTTTCCGATCATTGGCAGAAAAGCCAGAGTATGTTCTGATTGTAGACTTTTATTGTTGATCCATAGAAAATGTGGCCTGTGTATCAGTTCTTTGTAGTCATGTCTAAAATAAGAATCAACTTTTACAAACCTGACACGGCATAGTAACTGTTTATATGTAACCAGAACTTTTGCAAACATTACACAGCATAGTAGCTGTTTATATGTAACCAGAACTTTTAGAAACATAACACAGCATAGTAACTGTTTATATGTAACCAGAACTTTTAGAAACATAACACAGCATAGTAACTGTTTATATGTAACCAGTAGTTAAGGTTTTAATACAAAAAGGAGGGTTTAGTCTTGTATTCAGGGATATGGGGGCCAATGGCCCCTTTATATTTTCTAAAGGGGCCCAGACAGATTATGATGGGCCAATATTTCCTGGGTTTTTTTTTCTTAAATAGGAAGAATTACTTTTGTTCTTTATTAATTTTACACTATGCAAGTCATAAAAATGAATGTAAATAAATCAACATCAAAATGTATTCTTCATTTGAGTCAAATGTTTGTGCGATATAACCTGCACTCTTGTCATATTCATTGAAAAGAACTATCCACCATTTACTAGAAATTCAGTGAAATTAGATGTTTATGATGGATTGTCTGTGAAAAAAAAGCAGTCCTAATGTAGAGAAGTCAAAAAGCTTCCCCATTTTATACTAAATTAAATTTATACAAGGTGCTTTACTCTAGTGTTAACCAGTATGTTATGGTCATTACTCACTGTGACATTCTTTTACTTGTAAAAAGGGTTTAAACCAGCAACCTGAATCCATTTAACAAACAAACATCTAATGATATGTAAATGAGAATAACTTCATTTATATCTATCTTATATGGTGTGATTAGTTTTACTGTATTTATCCAGAGAGAATCGGAGATACAAATTTTGACTTGGCCAACATTATTAACATAGTCATAGCAAGCCATGATGTCTATAGTGCTGACTTTATTACCACTCAAATTTGTTTCCAAAAAAAGTTCATTTTAATTGGTTCTGATGGATTGGGTAAAAAGAGGGAAGTCTCTTGAAAGAATTTTAGTTCGATAATATCACTTTCTTTAACTAAATTGGGCAATTTTCTGTGGGGAAAAAAAAAAGAGGCAGCCATATTGAATGTCAGATCTGTACCATTTTCATTTAGGACCAACTAGAAAATACAAGTCTTTTAGTGAAAACCCCATGTTGGTATGACCATCCATTCAGGAGTAGCGATAACAAGATTTACAAGATGGCTACTGTGGTGACCATATTGGATGTCCAAGTAACACCATTTTCATTTAGGACCAAACCATACCATGGGATGAACGTGTGTGTAAAGTTTCATGGCAATCCTGCAAGTAGTTCATGAAGAGTAGCAACAATGAACTTGTGCTAATTGATGGACAGACGATGGACAACAAGCCATCATCCCATAGGCTCTTCTGATCTCTGACCAAAAGAGCTAAAAATTATATTTTTTTTTTTTTTAAACAACTTTTTCTCAACAAAAAAATTAACAGAATTTCATCAAATTTGATTGAAAGCATCCTGGCAGGAATGCCTTTCAAGTTTGAACAAATGAGACTGATCTGCCTTCAAATATGGCAACCATTACTTAAAATAAAAAAGCTGCCATTGCTAAAAATAAAAATCAATTTAAATAATTTGTTCTTCAATATCACTTAGTAAAATTTGACCAAATTTGACAGAAAGCATCCTGGCATGATGGCATGAAGGTCTTTCAAACTGGTACAGTAGAACCTGTCTTGAAAGACCACCCATTCTGCCAAAAAATAATGGTCTCTCAAGACAGGTGGTCTCTCATAACAGGTCATGGCACCAACTAATCAATAAATCTGTGCATGGAGAATCTGGTCGCTCAAGACAGGTGGTCTCTCAAGACAGGTTTTACTGGATAAATTATTCTGATTTGTCATCAAGTATGGCCACCATTACTAAAAATAGAAAAAAACCTTTAATAACTTCTTCTCAGAGACTGCTCAGCAGAAATTGAGTAAATTTGACAGAAAGCTTTCTGGTAATAAGGGCTTTCAAATTTATGCCAATGATGACAGTTAGCCATCAAATACCACTACTAAAAATGGAAAATCCTTTTAACAACTTATCAAAAACCACTCAGCAGAATTTGACATTTTACAGGAAGCATTTTGGCATGAAGGGCTTTTAAGTTAATACAAATGGTGCCACATCAAATATGGCTGCTATTACTCAAAATAGAAAAACCTAACAATTTCTTCGAAAAAAAAATGCTGAACACTTTGCTTAAATTTGACAAAAATTGTCCTTGCTTGAATGCCTTTCAGATTTATACTTATGATGCTGTTCCACCATCAAATATGGCTGCCATTACTATAAGTAGAAAAACATTCACACAACTTTATCTCAACAAACTGCTGAACTGAATTTAACTTTGACACAAAGCATCCAGGCAATATTGGATAAATAATGGTGATGTGCCATCAAATATGGATGACGATTCACAAATTTCAGAAACCTTGAAACAGTTGTTTTCATAACATATGCAATCAACAGCACTGAAAGAAATTTCAACAGAAAGCATCCTACAAACTGAGATTTTTTGGCCAACTGCGTTTCATTTGGCTATTAGGCAGATGTCAACCAATTGAGCAACATCATGCCCACTTGGGCCTCTTATTTACAAACACAAGTCTATTGTTATTGTTACCATATTAAATGTTGCAGTTTGAATTATGATTTACATGCATATCACTCATACATGCACAGATTCAGTTCTACAACTGAATATTGTAAAGGGGGGTAAATATAGGTGGGTTTTAATGAAGAAACAAAGGCAGGGTTTGCGAATATTCTTTTGCAATTTTCACACATTTATTCGATTTTTCGACATGATTTTTTTAGAATTGAAAGTGATTCCTGCAATTGCACATCCTAGAATATATGCAAACAAGTAACTGTAACCCACCATGTCAATCTTACTTGTCACCTCCTTATCTCTTTTCTATAACCAAAAGCTGGGCCGCTAGTTGTTGATTGGATTAAGTGACTGCACAGTACTATGTGACCATGTGCAAGCCCAAACTGACAAAGTCACAAAAAGTAGGGAGAAATATAGAGAATATAACACAATTTTAGGATCAAACTTGGTGTATGTTTGTGTATCTCAGGACTACTGTAAACAAGTTTGATAAACTGCCTTACTTGACCATGGGTTGTAGATCAGAAGTCACTTCCTTTACTTATTTTACTACGGTAACTAGCAAGTTATGTATTTAGTTGTATTTTAACCTACAAGTTGATAGTCAACAATCTGACATTGATTTTTGAGTCAAAGGTCATGATTCAGGCTATTTGTAATGGATTATGCATACGATGACACAAGTGTGAATGGATTTTTATCAAATCTGGTTTGTATTTATCAGAAGATTACCTTGAATGAGTGACAGTTCAGTGGTCATAACTTGCGCTTTTGAACTATACTGGCTTGTGAATATAACAATATTAATCGGAACTGTGGATTTTAACCAAACTTAGCATGTGAAGATATCTTTTGACAGTTCCCAAGACAAGTTCAGTCATCTATCCATGACAGGAAGTTTAAAGTTCATGATTATATATTTTTGTACTGCAATTCTCTTATGAACATATTTATACAAAAATGCAATACTAGTAATAATTGTTTTGTTTTTTTTAACTTGTTCAGTATGTTGGAGTTTCAGAAACATCCATTATGATTTCAAAAGTTAGCAGCCAAAAGGAATACATGGGAAGAAATGGACTTAACAAGGATTCCTACACATTCTTTTTTGGCCATTAGAACATCAATCCCTTCAAGGGACTCTTGATGCTATATGCTTGCCAAAGCATTTGATATACCTGGCATAATCTACAACTTTTACACCCCTGCCATTTACAATCATCAAGTGTACACTAAATGAGTAGTTTTGGGACATTTCATGTACAAAATATTCCATGTTCTTGGAGATAATCGAGTCCTTGTTATTCCTGTAACACTTATGAATGATGGGTGATTTATTTGGATCGAAAAAAACCTCAGCAACCACCTAATTTTAATTAACACTTTGAAAAGTCTGAATTACCTCACCATCCATATTTTATGCCTTCCAACCACAATATCTTTAAATCTGAAACAGCCATATTAAGCCGAGTTATCTAATGGTTTAAGGGTTGGCAGATTGGAAAGTAAAGTAACCGTTCTATTAAACAACACCATCTTGCCGATGTAATACAGTACCTCTTTTTTCATTTCTTTTTAAATGTGTACATTAACTGTCAACAGCACCTATATTGGATTTATTCTTTGGCATTTAAAAGTCCACAGTAATGACCACCTGTATATAAAAACAACCTTTGCATAAAGTTGTAATCCATAAGTTCCGTTTATATGCAGACCAATATCAAAGGGGACATGTAACAATGGCCCACTTCAGAATCTCTATTTTGTGATATACAATTGGTTCAAAGCCCTTTTACAAGACATGTATGGGGTCAAAGGACATTGTCCAACCACCCAGGTTTTCATTTTGATATGGCTAAAAATTTATAAATATTTCAGATCAAACCCCGTTTTTTATTACAATTGTTTCACTTAAGATATTTGTATACATTGTGGGTCAGGTGATGCTATTAGTGTCATCAGTGACACTTAAGCATTTAAAACTGCCCTTTGACTTGTGGTGACTAGTTGTGCCTTGTATTGTGTAAAATCATTACATAGCTGTACATTTCAATCTTGCATTAATGTATTATTTTTCCAAAATTATTTACAATTTATTACATGCTGTAAACATAAGCTGTTTTTACATGTCATAATGCAATACATAAGCAGTGTTGCACACTGAGCACGGGCTCGCTTGTCCCATGTTCCCCAAATCTTGACCCTGTGCACCCGCATGGGTGTGCTTTTTTGTCATAGCAAAAACCAAATTGGAAATATATTCCTTCAGCTTTTCATTAGTGGATGTCCATCCAGGTCTCTGTTGGCGCTAGCAGTGGCCAAAACCGCAAAAGGTGATATAACCTGCAGGATGGCAATGAATATCTATTTTAAAACAATATATCTGGTAATGAAAACATTCCAGGTTTATGGTAGTTGGCCTAGTTGCAATGTAAAGTGTTCAACGGCCATTAGTGTAACATATTTTTTAGGTTAGAGTCACCCCTACAGTGATGAAGATTTAATATATTTTGAGGTTCAAATAATGACAAAAGAGACTAAATTTATGCAAATACTTAATATTAAGTCATTTAGTTAATGACTTGTTAGTTTGGAAAAAAAAGTCATTCAGGAAAGTTTAACAGGGGTATTTATTGTAATAAATGCTGGTAGATAATGAGTGTACACTCAAGTTAAATGAGAGCAAAATCCGTAACGTAAAATTCCATGCTGCAGCTCATTTAATGTTAACCAGATATTCAAGCATGTTAATGTTTTCACAAGTTGTTTGAGCGCATGATAAAACTTTAATTGTGATAATGGAACAAGAAAAATATGATAGTACTGTGCTGACCACAAAGTTAAGGTGGCAAAACTATTGCAGCAAAAAAGATTATCTCATTTTTATAGCACTATTAGTGCATTATATACTATTATTTTCCTTTGTCCCTTTAAAATGTTGTCCCCCCAAATTTGGAGGGTGGGAACACAGTGTCCCCTGCCCTTGGAATCCTATGTGCAACACTGCATATGATGTTGTAACATGCTGTAATGCAAAACATAAGGTGTTATAGCATGCTGTAATGCAATAAATAAGGTGTTATAACATGCCATAATATATCATGTGTTATACCATGCTGTAATGCAATACATAATGTATTAATTTGGTGTAATGCAATACATAAGGTGTTTTAACATTCTGTAATGCAATACATAAGATGTTATTACGTGCCATAGTGCAATACATAAGATGTTATTACATGCCATAATGCAATATATACCAGGGTTGGGGTAGTGGCAATGCTGGCACTAAAAAGTTAAGAAAAAATCCTACATCTGTTACTTTACATAGTACTTTCAAACTTACAAGTAATATATATTTGTTAAATTAAGAATTGGGGTACTTTTAAAATAAATGTACATTTCGGACCCACTTAACTTCTCAAGCTTCGAGGCACCAACTATTTATTAGTTAAGATGCTGGGGGTGAAACTGAAATTTTCGTTCAAGCCAAAAGGAGGTTTTTTTTGTTCTTATTAAACATTTTTTCTGCCCAATAATATAAGAAAAACAGGCAGACAAGTTGAGCGTTTTTTTTCACCCAGTAGTGGAGGGGACATTTTAGTCTTAAAAGGGGAACTAGAGTTCTATAAACAAAGTGAAAGACACAAAGAACAATGCCCAGTATAAGCCTGCTTTGCTGTAATATGGTTAAGGGTTATTATTAATATATTACAGAACTCACAATACTTTTCAATTTTGTAGTTACATTAGGTTGTTGTGTTAGTATTGAAACAATATAGAAGTACAACTGTACAAATGTTATTAAATAGGCGTGTTCCAAATAACCTGTTATAGTTCCTCGGACAGCAGTATTGGCTTGATCTTTATGCATATACCTCAGGTCTGTCTTGTCTCAGGCAAACAGAACCAGACCAAATAGAACCACAATTGACCATGGACCTAAAACTTTGCAAGGCCTATAGTAAAACACTCATTGAATGGAATAGAACTTGAATATAATTGTGTATGACATTACAGGAGTGCACCTTTCAAATGGAATTTATAAAATGAGTGTGCATGCAGGATGGTCCCTGGAGTACTCTCAATATACATTTGACTACAAAATATTAGACTCATCCTAGATTATTCTCAGTACACATTTGACTGTATACAAAATACCAGACTCATCCTGGATTATTCTCAATACACATTTGACTGTATACAAAATACCAGACTCATCCTGGATTATTCTCAATACACATTTGACTACAAAATATCAGACTCATCCTAGATTATTCTCAATACACATTTGACTGTATACAAAATACCAGACTCATCCTGGATTATTCTCAATATTCATTTGACTACAAAATACCAGACTCATCCTGGATTATTCTCAATACACATTTGACTGTATACAAAATGCCAGACTCATCCTGGAGTACTCTCAATACACATTTGACTGTATAAGAAATACTGGACTCGTTCTATTACTTGTATATATTCTATCCACATTTCAGGAGATGTCTATAGCAACAAGACTGCTGCTTCTGCATTTTTATATGCCCTCACTGCTTGCAATGATCATTTTGATTTGGTCCTGCCCATCTAGACTTACATCTGTGCATCCATCTGTCCTGAGAAGTTTTAAGCAAGATTGTGCAAAAACGTTGACAAATGAAATTTGGCTATCATTCATATGTCGATGACCAAATTTGATTTTTCAGGCAATTACAGCAATTTTTCAATCTCTTACATATTTTTGAACTTTTTTTTTTTTTTACAAAAACCTTGTTAGCACAAATAAAAATAAGACCCATGCAAATTAGTAGGCATATTTGTATTTATATGTAGATGACCAGAGGGCTATAAAGAAATTTGTTCAATTTCTTGCATATTCTGTGAACTTTTGGGACGTTTTAGGTCAAAATTGCTTTTTAGCAGGATTAATAAAAAAAAACACCCATACACAAATTTAGTAAGCACATTTGTACTTATTGATGTCACATGATTTTCCTGCCATTACAGCACTTTATCATATTTTTACACCTTTTGAAACATGAACTTTTTTGACAAAAACCTTGTTAGCACAAATTGGTAAAACACCACTCATGGTAGATGAATCAAATTGGGTATGCAGGTTTGTAGACATATGTAGATGGCCCGATTTGATTTTCATGCCATTAGACATTTTTTTATTTAAAAATTGATGAATATTTTTGGTTTGCAGTTGGTTTGGGTTTACTTTATTAAGAAATAGATATTCCAGTGTTCAGACCTTTAGCTTTCACATATTGACTCAGAAAAAAGTTGATCAGAGTGTAGTATTTATAAATATCTTCTATTATCGTCTTCTATGCACACAGAATGAGATTGTCATAGTTATGATGTTAACTTTGTCACCAATGTTTTTCTTTTGAATAAAATAGTCTCCGAAAATCCTTCCCCTAGTCGTCATTTTTTTTACGTGCGAGTCACTATCCATTTTCATTCATCAATGCTTGGGGGACTGAGTGGTCCAAGGTGGTCGCCTATACAGATCACTCACATATACCTCTGTGTAGGTTCAAGTCTTGGCTCGGCCAATAGGGGTATGCATGAAAGCTTGCCAGTAGCTTACTGTGGGTTGGTGCTTCTTCCCCAGTTCTTCCTCCACCAAATATACTGGCTGCCATGTATAGCCTATCACATGCTGAAAATTTTAGTTAAACCCACAAAACCAGACCTTCATAAATTTTCGTGCTTATTTTAATATATATATATATATATATCTGACCAGTTTATTTACAAGTCATGTACCAAGTATATTAGGTTCACATTTCACATATATTTGCAAAGGTGAAAAAATGATCATGTTGGTGGGTTGATCAATACATGTACTCGGCAATGATTCTGCTTCTGTAGGCTCAGGGATGTAAAATGGGCTTGATGAACCCTGCTTCAGGTTGTACGAGGGGAGCAACAGAAGCAACATTTTTGTCCTCGGCTGCATCGGAATTTTGAAAAGATTGAAGTTTATATAACAATATTTGACTTTGTATTTTAAGAATTGTATCCTTTTTTGCCATTTCTTTGTTTTATGACATTTTTGTTTTAATACCTAAACTTACTCCGCATTATGTAGCCAAGACTGGGATAATGTGCCATTAAACCCTACACATGCCAAACCCGTTAACCCAGACTATCATTAGTTTCCGAAAGTCCAATTAATAATTTTAGCTACTTGTCCACAATTTGCTGTATAAACACTGACAGCTGGTCCATCTATCAACCCTTTGAATTAACATGAAGTATACATATGGCTCATCTCTGTAATCCTTCAATTATCTAATCCACTCAATCTTCTCTATACCAAATGGAGTTTGCATGTCCTGAATGAGGCAAAGTCAAATATTCTTAGTGCATACCTTCATCTATATTATTACCATCCTGGAGTGATGATAAATCTCATTGCTTTATCTTTTAATAGTTCATCACAACATCAAACTTGTAATGTAATGGCCTCACTCACAATCATACAGATGCTTGATCTGATTGCAGTATAGCATTCAAGCACTTCTGT
Organism: Margaritifera margaritifera; assembly: GCA_029931535.1. Taxonomy (NCBI): domain Eukaryota; kingdom Metazoa; phylum Mollusca; class Bivalvia; order Unionida; family Margaritiferidae; genus Margaritifera; species Margaritifera margaritifera. The sequence goes on from JAQPZY010001578.1 coordinate 4,042,674, forward strand.
GATTGGGCTGAAGAGCCAAATAAATGAACAGAATTCTGGCATGCATCATCTTTGCAGAAAAAGACTGCCCACAAAATCAATACCTTGAACCACTGCCAGTATTATTGTGAAATATTCCATAGGATCTTGTGAAATCGTAGCAGTAAATAACTCTGACATACATACATACATACATACATACCGACAGTTTCTTTGGAGGCGGCAAAACTAATTGTAATTGTGTAATATTTACCTGCTACTATTGAATTGATTTCCATTTCCGAGACAAAGTCCCTGTTCAAGCTATACAATTTCCTCCTCAAATTAGTATTGGAGCATTGGAATGTTATACAACTAAGAACAAGAACCAGTCCGACTCCTGCATCACAGTCGTCATTCGGAATCCTATACTCTTTTGACTTGGACATCATCATATGAACATGCAGAACATTAGAGCGGGTTGGGAGTAGGAAGTCTTTGCACTAGTAGCAGTTAAGTATTACACAATCAAACTTAGTTTTAACCCCCCGCACACAAAAAAGTAACAAAAGTGCATTTTACTATCAGTAATACATTACTGGCTACTATGTCATTGCTGAATTTGCCAGGTAACAGGGAGGCTAATGGCCTCAACAAATAGTCATAAACTATTGTACTTTCCTTTATGGTAGAAGAGATCTCTACTGTATGCTGGCACTTTTTTGTTCTGTAACCATCAGGCCCAATTAAAAAATGCCCTCGCTCTGGTGCCCCAAAGATTGAAGGTAAAATTAAGAGAAGGTAGTGCGGGACTCTGCTCTCATAACATCATAAAAAGAAGAGTGATTCAAATAGGCCCAAGAAGTAGTGATAGCCCATACTTCATGGGCTTTGATTCTCAAAAATGACATACCTCTCAATAAGGGACTGATAAACTCTCTTGATAGCGAGGACAATCCACCTAGAAATAGTGGATACCGAATATCAGAGAAACCTTTAATAGGCAGGAAGAGATGCTTCCGACATTTCCTCCTCCCTTAAAAGAAGCCAAATAAGGCTCAAACTGAGCAAAGGAGCCCGTCTTGGTCAACCCCAACACAGATAAAACAGATACTGGGAATCTCAATAGGAACTGGAGCTACTAAAGGTAAATGATTCTATGCCAAAAACCCAGGTTGGCAAAGAAGAGACACAGAGTCATAATTAACCCAGGTTGGCGGAGATTAGACACCGAGTCATAATTACTACTGAACTTTAAACATCCCTTTTCCGAAAGACAATGTCAGAAGCTCACTCCTTCTCGCTGACACCAAGGAGAGTAGGAAAAGTCTCGAAAGTAATATTTTCAAAGGAAGCATCATTCAAAGGTTACAAGGGGAATTTGACAAGGTCCAAATGATGCAGAGATTCCATCTAGACATTAATGTGCAGGAAACCAGCTTCTAAAGCTCAAAATACTTGACAAAATCATAAAGATGAGAGTCCGGCCCAATGGCAGGACCTCTAGAGAACTCATATCTTAAAAATTGCTACTCTATAGCACTTATTAGTGGACACTGAAAATTCTTTCTCTCTAAATAGAAAGAGAATAAAATCTGCAACTGCACTCAAAAGGGGACAGCTAGAAATAACATGTTTCCTACTGGCACCAATCACAGAAGATTCTCCACACTGCATTGTAAACCTTAGAAGTGGAGTGTCTCCTAGCCTGTGCGATACAATTTGAACCTTGCTCGAAAACTAGGTTTTCGTCCTAGCAGATTGATCACTTAAGATGAGCCAAGCGTGAAAGTGGCGACTCTGTTGGCTGTTGTGAAGTTGAGACCTCCTGTGCTGTGACAGCAGGTCCCTCCTCAGTTGTAATCTCCTGGGCTCGTCTACCAATAGGTCGAGCAAGTCACTTGTCCATGATCGTTGGGTCCACAGGGGGACGATCAGGATGAGCCGTGCAGTGGAGATCCCGACTTGTTGGAGCACATGTGGAATAAATCTGAATGGTGGAATGGCATATGCAAACAGATGATCCCACTTTAGACTGGAAGTGTCCACTGACCAGAATCTCTGATCCGGAACTGGGGATACATAAAAGGGGAGCTTGTTGTTCAATCTTGTCATGAACAAGTCCACCATGGGTCTCCCCCATGGCATGAAAAGTGCCTCTGCTACCGACTGTTGCCGAGACCATTCCATGAGTACTACATGCCCCCCCCCCCCCATACACACACAGGATGTCCACCAGAATATTCCTCTTGCCAGAAATATGGCGGACTCTGAGAATTATCTCCTTCAAGATTTTCTAACAGAGAAGGTTCCAGACTTTCACGCAGAGACAGTGCACGTGTACCTCCTTGCCTCCTGATGTACCTACTATTGACGTGTTGCAGGCTGACACACCCTCATGGGATAAGCAACACCGCCCACATTTCCAAGTTGTTAATGTGAAGGGTCATTTCTTCCTGGAACCAAGAACCCTGAAGAACTGCGCCATCCAGCTCCATCGTGAGCGCCCCACCTCTTATCTGAAGTGCTGGTGTACAGAAAGGAGTGGGGTTTGGGGATGTGGATTGGGACTGTTAGAAACCAGTCTGAATTGAGCCACCAACTCAGATGGAAGCAAAACCTGGCCCCCAGGAGGATCTGAGCTAATAAAGGATCCCTGTGCAGTCTCCAGTTTGCCAAAGCAGGAATTGGAGAGGAGGCAAGTAAATCGCAAGAAGCCACAGAGGGGAAAAGACCTCCAAAGAGCGTCTCCACCTGCTGTGGTTAATCAAGACCTTTGAAGTCTGTAAAGCAGAGGTGAAGTAGCTCAGCAGAAAGTGCCAGCAAATGCTGAAGCATTGCTGAAGACAAAGACGAAGAGATAGGTATGCAAGGCAAAAGTTGCCAGTGTGCGGACATTGAGCTCCAACGACTCCAAGGTTTTCACTGGAAAGCAGGCCAAGCTGTAATGCCCACCTGATACACTCCAGCGTCCGAGGGTAAGGCATTTGAGGCCAAGCAGGTGAGTGGACCCTACAACTGGATGCCTACACCTGAGGTCAAAGTGTAGAAGGGGGGGGGGGACCAACCACCCCTTTTGCTGCCTGGCAAACTCTTGAGCAATGGAAAATTTCGGAGCAAGCTACATAACCATGGCAGAATGCAGTAGCAATGCAGGTCTGGACATGAAACTGCCCCCGACAGTCTCACCAGGCGGTGACACAATTTGGGGGACGGAGGCGGTAAAATTTGGCTCAAAAGGAATAAGGAGGCTGTAGAGCCTAGGGGAGGAGGAGGAACTGAGGCCACCAGTTCCTCCTCAAACTCAAATCCATAATAGAAATCATAACATCATCCTGAGCTCACTCAGGAGACAAGCCAGACTGCCCCATCTTGTGCATCTCTGAGAAGGCAATGTGGTTATGGGGTTATCTTCGTTTCTCAGCCCCTCATAGTGCGTGTGTGGGTGTCATAGGACTAGCTGTACTGGTGGACCTCTACCTAGGTGACTGAGGACACTTCTCAACCTTTCTAGAGAGTCTAGGAGATTAACAGCCCCCTTCCTTTTTTATTTGCCCTAGCCAAGGCAGACAACACAGGACCGCAGCCTGTGATGACTGTCCTGCCTTGCATCCAAGAGAAGGACATCCATGGCACCATAAAGGGAAATTACTCATTTCCTGGAAGAGGGTGTCCCCACATTCCCAATGAACTAAAAGGGAACATAGGAAATATGGAGGGGGGTCTATCTAATCCATTTCCCTAGTCAGTCTGGTAAACATTTACTCCTTTCACTGGTCAAGATGGACCAGAAGCATGGAAACAGGGAGTGGGGGGTACTGAACCGATACACGTTCCTGGTCCAGTGACCAGTCAAAGAACATCTGGTAGAACATCTGGTAACTTCACTCTCAGCCATCTTTTCTCCCTTGGGAGGGAATCTGGATCAATCCCTCAATAGTATTGATGACATAGGATCAAGCATCAGGAATCCTAGGGTGTCTTACAAGATTTCTGAACCACAAAGACCTCCGAGCTGAATTGCCCTTAAGAGGCCTTAGTCTCACCAAAAGGGGGAGATATCCACACCCCTCCTGTGAACGAAGGGGAATGTCCAACAAAGATGAGAAGAAAGGGCCTTTCTTCCTACCCTTGTAAGTGTTTTCATAGGGCTAATATACTCTGAATTGAGGAAATATTTGGGTTTCTTTGTAGCCAAAGTACTGGTTAATGACGTTAATATGGAGCTTCCGAACCATCAAGTAGCTTGTGTAAGCAGTGGTCTCTTTTGGCTACAAATAAACCAAAACATTTTCTCTCAATTCAGAGTATATTAACCCTATGAAAACGGGTACTATACTGAAATCTAGTAGTGCAATACTGACTCTCTTTACATCGGACAAAGATAATTATTTTCTCATATTTGCACAGCGATTTACTTCTAAATTAAGAAGTCAATTAATAAGAACTAAGTTTTCAAGTAAACACCCAGGTTTTACAGGTAAAATATTTGCAAACAAAGTACTAGATTGCGAGACTGTTAATTGCACCTTTTGCATGAAAATGGATAAATCTAAAATATTTAGAAGCACATGTACAAACATCAAATATACATAAAAGTTAAGGGGTCATTATAGTACATTTAACGTTATTTACTTACTCACATGCCATCTCTGTGGCTAAGAAATGAAGGTGAGACCAAAAGGGACGTCCAAGTGAGAATAAAAGAACACTTAAGGGTCATCCGTAAAAAGAAGGAGACCCCAGTGTCTAAACACTTTAACCGGACCGCAACATTAATTGTATTCAGTATCAGATAATAGAAATTGTCCAATCTGATCCAGAGCTCTCTAGTATCAACATTAATCGCAAATACAACTGGTAGGGATCAACATCTCTGTTTAAACAGGAGCCCAGGCATTTCAAAATTAATTATACTTCCTCCCGTGCAAACTTGTTCAGGCCTCAATGTCTTTTGCTGGAAGTAAATCAACTTTTTTTGAGGAAACACTTTCCTCCAATTACCACCATTGCATTTGAATGATTAAGTCATATACCGTGATGTGATCTTCCCGTATCACGACCACTACACTTTAAAAATGAACCATCAATGAATGTGTGATATGTGAAGCGACGTATAAACATCGCCAATCTTTAAAGCAACACATCAATATTATGCACATAGGTTTGAAAGTGACCTGCCAACAATGTCATAAAACTTACAAAAGGAAGGAAGATATCTGAAAACTTGAGAATAAGCATCACAGTGCAATGGACGCCTCTACTCTACTGAACCCCAAAATCAAATTGATAAGGATACAGATACAATTTGTGATCCACTCCTTTCACGTCCTACTTCACGAGATATTTCAAAAACCATGGAAATTGATTCAAATGAAGGATATTCTTTTGAGGACATAATTAGTCCTACACTAAAGTCGAACATTTTTCCAGTCGAGACATTTGTACCCAATTTGGACATTTTCTCCCGAGAACAGAGGGCACCAATTCCTCATTTAAGAACCCATTGAACAATGTTACAGTTCGCCAGTTCATCAACTGTGTGGATAATCTTATGATTCCACCAGGATTGGTATTAAACAAACAATATGATACAACCACAAACTAAAAAAAACCCCACTAACCTATATAATATCACAGCAGTTTTATGTTTTGCAATCCAAACATTGTGTTTATTCACAAAATACAAGATAAAAAGTCCCCGTAATTACAAAATAAATATTCCAAACGAGTTTTCTAGCCACTTCATTATTTACCCCTATTTTAATGTAAAAACTTTTTTTGGTTTTTATGTTGAACTGCCACTTAAGTAGACCCTGGCTGCACGAACAAAAACGTCATTTGAAACCAGACTGCATCAAACATTAATGCAATCTGAGGAATAGTACACCAGCTGCAACAACAGGGTATGACAACACAGTCCTCCTAAAAAGGGAGATAACTATTGTCACATGACCCAATAAGCAGCTGCACCAGTGGCAAGAGGTATATAAACTCCACACCAACAAGGTATGGTGCTCAGTTAAAAAAATTAATCAACATGACCAATTCCCTCCGACGAGTTACAAAGACAACAAAACTGATCAGGGATCGGGGGTGACTAGACCACACCAGCAGATGGGAGGGAATGCCTCCACATCCTTCAGGCAGTACCTTCTTTTTTTTTTTTACTTTGTAAAATGGAAATACTACTTTGTGAAATCACATTTATGTCTCCAATACTACACAAGAAATCTCATTTATCTCTCAAATACATGAGAAATCACATTTATATCTCATATACACGAGAAATCACATTTACATCTCAAACACATGAGAAATCACATTTATATCTAAAATGCATGAGAAATCACATTTATCCCTCATAATTAAAGACATAAAACTACATATACTTGAACTTTTGTTTATTTCATAAAACTTGCAAACCTTTGTTCCCAAAAATTTTATCTCAAACTTGTACATGATTGAATAATCCACTAATTCAACCCAAGTTTTAACTTGTGTACCATATTTTTAACAAAATTTTGAACAATCAAAACATTTAATTTTTTTCCTAATCTGTAGAATTCAATTATATTCTTACATTTACTAGATCTGTCAGTAAGCGAGTGCTTACAGAATACCCCTAATCCCCCAAGATATGAAATGCAAATAAAATTTGCAAAAACTGTACAGATAACTCTAATAGCACTGATCTGACAAAACTGAATCTTAAATGTGACCCCAACTCTTGTCATAATACAAATGGTTCTGGAGTTATTAACCAGACAAGAGTGACACGGAAGGACAGACACAGTTGGTAATAAAAATGGGGAGAACTCTTACAATCCTGATCCAACAGACTCCATATTGTACAGAACACATTGTCATGATAGAAAAGCATACCAGGTTTCATGATGGTATCTGAAAGAGTTCAGGAGATATTAAGGAAACAAAAGTGATCGATGGACAAGCCGACTCGAGGAGCAGCAGTGGCTCAGTGGTTAAGGCACTGGACTCATCATCAGAAGGATGTGTTCAATTCTCACCACTGGATCCTCTAACATGGCGTATCCTTGGGCAAGGTACTTTACTTGTCTCAACATGATATAATCTTCAAGGTGTTACTATGCCGCAAGACAAAAAACCAAATCAGTATACCATACCCATACTTCGTTTGTAGGAGGTAGGTATAAGGCGTTTCTTATAAAAGGGGGGCAATTAAATCAGTTGTTTGATAACTTTGTTTCAAAAAGATAAAATAATGAAGATAGGAAATAAAGTTCCAAATGCTCTTTTCCAAATAAATAAATATTAATTCTTCCTAAATATCCATAACAAAATGCAAGTCACTTTTTATCTGGGATATAACTGAAAGAAGTTGAATTTGATGAAAGGGTTATATTCCCCAGCTAACACAAGGAAATGAACTATTAAATATCACAGAAATATACACTACTGTATGTGCAAACTTTACACTGAAATTACTAATATATCTTATTTACAATAATGACAAAAACTGTTGTTCAATTGTAAAACATCGCTTTCAACCTATACAGGATTTAAAAAAAACTATTAGGAGGTATGTGATTAAATGTACAGCACATTCAACAAGAGTCCCTCAAAGGGACCGACTCTCTACTGACCGAAAAGAATTTCCATGAATTCAAGATGAGACCATTTCTTTCTTTTAACTGCCGAGTGTTGAAACCATCTCTGATATTCTTCAACAATAACAAGAATTTCAAAATTTTCATTTAAGACCAAGTAAACCTCATAAGAAGTCGTTTAGTAAAAACCCTATGTTGATACAACCATCCAATCAAGATTTTCAATATGGTCGCTGTGGTGGCCATATTGGATGTGCAAGCAGCACTATTTTCATTTAGGACTAACTGTATAATTAGTATTCTGCTGAAAACCACATAGCAATATTACTTTTCGTTCAGGAGGGGTAACGACAGCAAGATTTTCAAGATGGCCACTGTAACAGCCATGTTGGACATCAGATCGCCACCATGTTCATTTAGGACCAACTAGACACAATAAGTCTTCTTTTACAAAAAACCTATGCTAATATAACCATCCATTTAGGAGGAGTAGCAATAACAAGATTTTCAAGATGGCCACTGTGGCAGTTATATCGGTCATCAGATTGGCACCATTTTCATTTAGGACCAACTAGACGAGAGACATCTTCTGGTGAAAACCTCATGTCAATGTAACTTTCCTTTCAGGAGGAGGAGCAACAAGATTTTCAAGATGGCTGCTGTGGCAGTCATAATGGATATCAGATCAGCACAATTTACATTTAGGACCAACTAGACATCATTAAAAGTCTTTTAGTGAAACCCCATCTTGATATGTCCATCCATTCTGTAGGAGTAGCTATAACAAGATATTCAAGAAGGCTGCTGTGGTGGCCATAATGGACATCAGACTGTCAACATTTAAATTTAGAACCAACCAGACATCATAAGAAGTCTTCTGGTGACACCCCCCCCCCCCCCCCATGTCAATACAACTTTCCATTTGGAAAGAGTAGCAATTACAAGATTTTCAAGATGGCTGCTCTGTGAACCATACCAGATAACAGATCACCACCATTTTCATTTTTTACCAACTAGATACCATAATAAGTCTTTAAGTAAAAACCCCATGTTGATATGACCATCCATTCAGGAGGAACAGCGATACGATTTTCACATCGGACATCAGATTGGCACCATTTTCATTAAGGTCCAACTAGACATCACAAGCAGTCTTCTGGTGAAAACCTCGTGTCCCATCACTTTCCATACAGGAGGAGTAGTGATAACAAGATTTTCAAGATGGTTGCTGTGGTGGACATATTGGACATCATATTGGCACCATTTTCATTTAGGACCAACTAGACATTATAAGAAGTCTATTAATGAAAACCCATGTTGATGTGGCCATCCAGTCTTCTGGATCAGCACCGTTTTCATTTAGGACCAACTAGATATCATATGAGCTCTTCTAGTGAAAACCTCGTGTTAATATGATTTTCCATTCTGATTTCGGACCAACTAGACCACAGGATGAATCTGTATATCAAGTTTCATAGCAATCCTCAAAGTAGTTTAAGAGAAGTAGCGATAAAAACTTGTGCTAAAGGATGGACAGACAATGGACAACAGACCATCTCATAAGCTCTTCTGGTCTGTGACCAAAAGAGCTAAAAACAGACGTGCTGAAATCCTGACAACAGGCTTACAAAAAGCATGCAGATATTCAAATACTCCCTTGAAACAAACTAAAAATCTACTTTTGTAAGTAAGAATAATGAAGAAAGAATCTGTTTGGCAGGGAATACAGGATTTCATTCAATCGCAATAAACACTACATTAAAGGTAAGTCCAACGATTCACAACAGACATGCAATTTAACTATAGGTCACTTTTAATTGGTTTTTCCAAATATACCACTGTACTATATCTATTGTAGAGACTTTTAATGTTTCCACTTGTATTAATACACACAAAATTAAAGATATTAAAGGAATCTGCATCAAAACTGCTAAAGATTCATCTAACACCAGTCTGCACCATTTGTCAAACACGACCAGTTATTGCATGATGTACACTTGTTCTTGATTCTGTGCAGTATTTTTGATAGTAGCCAAGAAAAAAAGCCTAACAATCCAGTGGGTTTCCCCCCCCCCCTTCAGAAAACGTCAGAAACATCGCGGAGAAATAAAAACAAAGTCTGCATCATGCAGAAACAGATTGATGAATATCAAGCCATGTCCGAGGTTTGTAAATCTGTTATAATTTAGTAACTGTCAATATCAAGTCATTCAATCACAACAAGATCCCAATAATAATAATGCCTGTCACAGTTTTACGTTGGCACTGTGGCATCACAAGACAAGATCGCTTCTGTGATGAAGTGCAAAATGGTGATCGGCAAACAGAATATCCATTATGATACATCAATGAAAAAGATTAGTTCTTTTCTTCCTTCTTATCGTCATCAGGTGGATTACTTGTTTTCTGGCTAGCAGACTCCCTCTCAGATGCCATCTGAAATGAAAAAAATCTTGTTAAACGGACTTCTTTAAAAATAACAAAGTAATTGGTCTTATGCTGATGATCTCAACTTCCAGCCTTGACACCAAAAAAATATACTTTTTTCCTAACCATACAATGTGATGCTAAATTTAACTAGGTTTCAGCAGAAATATGGAAATAAAAACCTGCAGAAATCTTACCCTCAGATATACTTCTCTGCATACTGCTTGTCCAAGGTGAGACCAAACTGAGCTCTTGTCGACACTGATCAATTTAAGCACAACAATAAATTGGCTGACAGACAAATAAATGAACCAAAAGATATGTAAATAGTGGAATGGGGGGAGGGGGGCTGATCATATGCATTATCAACTACAAGTTATGCTTCCTATCACAGGCATTATCACTGCTAATTATGCTTCTTATCATATGCATTATCAAATACTAGATGTGCTTCCTATCATAGGCATTATCACTGCTAATTATGCTTCCAATCATAGGCCTTATCAACTACTATTTATGCTTCCTATCACAGGCATTATCAACTACTAGTTATGCTTCCTATCATAGGCATTATCACTGCTAATTATGCTTCCAATCATAGGCCTTATCAACTATTTATGCTTCCAATCATAGGCCTTATCAACTACTAGTTATGCTTCCTATCATAGGCCTTATCAACTACTATTTATGCTTCCTATCATAGGCCTTATCAACTACTATTTATGCTTCCTATCATAGGCCTTATCAACTATTTATGCTTCCTATCACAGGCATTATCAACTACTAGTCATGCTTCCTATCATAGGCATTATCAACTACTAGTTATGCTTCCAATCATAGGCATTATCAACTACTGTTTATGCTTCCTATCATAGGCATTATCAACTACTATTTATGCTTCCAATCATAGGCATTATCAACTACTAATTATGCTTCCAATCATAGGCATTATCAACTACTATTTATGCTTCCTATCATAGGCATTATCAACTACTAATTATGCTTCCAATCATAGGCATTATCAACTACTATTTATGCTTCCTATCATAGGCATTATCAACTACTAGTTATGCTTCCTATCATAGGCCTTATCAACTACTATTTATGCTTCCTATCATAGGCCTTATCAACTACTATTTATGCTTCCTATCATAGGCCTTATCAACTACTAGTTATGCTTCCTATCATAGGCATTATCACTGCTAATTATGCTTCCAATCATAGGCCTTATCAACTACTATTTATGCTTCCTATCATAGGCATTATCAACTACTATTTATGCTTCCTATCATAGGCATTATCAACTACTAGTTATGCTTCCTATCGTAGGCCTTATCAACTACTATTTATGCTTCCTATCATAGGCCTTATCAACTACTATTTATGCTTCCTATCATAGGCCTTATCAACTACTATTTATGCTTCCTATCATAGGCTTTATCAACTACTATTTATGCTTCCTATCATAGGCCTTATCAACTACTATTTATGCTTCCTATCATAGGCCTTATCAACTACTATTTATGCTTCCTATCATAGGCATTATCAACTACTATTTATGCTTCCAATCATAGGCATTATCAACTACTATTTATGCTTCCAATCATAGGCATTATCACTGCTAATTATGCTTCCTATCATAGGCATTATCACTGCTAATTATGCTTCCTATCATAGGCCTTATCAACTACTAGTTATGGTTCCTATCATAGGCCTTATCAACTACTAGTTATGCTTCCTATCATAGGCATTATCAACTACTAGTTATGCTTCCTATCATAGGCCTTATCAACTACTATTTATGCTTCCTATCATAGGCCTTATCAACTACTATTTATGCTTCCTATCACAGGCATTATCAACTACTAGTTATGCTTCCTATCATAGGCATTATCACTGCTAATTATGCTTCCAATCATAGGCCTTATCAACTACTATTTATGCTTCCTATCATAGGCATTATCAACTACTATTTATGCTTCCTATCATAGGCCTTATCAACTACTAGTTATGCTTCCTATCATAGGCCTTATCAACTACTATTTATGCTTCCTATCATAGGCCTTATCAACTACTATTTATGCTTCCTATCATAGGCCTTATCAACTACTATTTATGCTTCCTATCATAGGCAGTATCAACTACTATTTATGCTTCCTATCATAGGCCTTATCAACTACTATTTATGCTTCCTATCACAGGCATTATCAACTACTAGTTATGCTTCCTATCATAGGCATTATCACTGCTAATTATGCTTCCAATCATAGGCCTTATCAACTACTATTTATGCTTCCTATCATAGGCATTATCAACTACTAGTTATGCTTCCTATCATAGGCCTTATCAACTACTATTTATGCTTCCTATCATAGGCTTTATCAACTACTATTTATGCTTCCTATCATAGGCCTTATCAACTACTATTTATGCTTCCTATCATAGGCATTATCAACTACTATTTATGCTTCCAATCATAGGCATTATCAACTACTATTTATGCTTCCAATCATAGGCATTATCACTGCTAATTATGCTTCCTATCATAGGCATTATCACTGCTAATTATGCTTCCTATCATAGGCCTTATCAACTACTAGTTATGCTTCCTATCATAGGCCTTATCAACTACTATTTATGCTTCCTATCATAGGCATTATCAACTATTATTTATGCTTCCTATCATAGGCCTTATCAACTACTAGTTATGCTTCCTATCATAGGCCTTATCAACTACTAGTTATGCTTCCTATCATAGGCATTATCACTGCTAATTATGCTTCCTATCATAGGCATTATCACTGCTAATTATGCTTCCTATCATAGGCCTTATCAACTACTAGTTATGCTTCCTATCATAGGCATTATCACTGCTAATTATTCTTCCTATCATAGGCATTATCACTGCTAATTATGCTTCCTATCATAGGCATTATCAACTACTAGTTGTGCTTCTTATCATAGGCATTATCACTGCTAATTATGCTTCCTATCAAATCGCTTACCTTCTCTTATGGCCTTTTAAACAGTTTTAGTATTAACAATCACAAGCTATATTTCCCATCATATTACTTTTTTTTGTATGATATTTCAAAGTTTTTTGTGTTATTTCAAAGTTCTGTATGACTTTTCAAAGTTTGTATGGTATTTCAAAGTTTTTTGTGATATTTCAAAGCTTTGTATGAATTTTCGAAGTTTTGTATGATATTTCAAAGTTTTGTATGATTTTTCTAAGGTTTGTATGATTTTTCAAAGTTTTGTATGGCATTTCAAAGTTTGATATTTAAATGTTTTGTATGGTATTTCAAAGTTTTGCATGATACTTCAAAGGATTCTATGCTATTTCAAGTATTTTGCGATATTTCAAGTTTTGTATGAATTTTCAAAGTTTTGTATGACATTTCAAAGTTTTGTATAATTTTTCAAAGGTTTGTATGATTTTTCAAAGTTTTGTATGGCATTTCAAAGTTTTGTATAATTTTTCAAAGGTTTGTATGATTTTTCAAAGTTTTGTATGGCATTTCAAAGTTTTGTATAATTTTTCAAAGGTTTGTATGATTTTTCAAAGTTTTGTATGGCATTTCAAAGTTTGATATTTAAATGTTTTGTATGGTATTTCAAAGTTTTGCATGATACTTCAAAGGATTCTATGCTATTTCAAGTATTTTGCGATATTTCAAGTTTTGTATGAATTTTCGAAGTTTTGTATGACATTTCAAAGTTTTGTATAATTTTTCAAAGGTTTGTATGATTTTTCAAAGTTTTGTATGGCATTTCAAAGTTTGATATTTAAATGTTTTGTATGGTATTTCAAAGTTTTGCATGGAATGTATGATATTTCAAAGTTTTGTATGGTATGAATGGTATTTCAAAGGTATGTATGGTATTTCAAAGTTTTGTATGGTATTTCAAAGTTTTGTATGGTATGAATGGTTTTTCAAAGTTTTGTATGGTATGTATGGTATTTCAAAGTTTTGTATGGTATTTCAAAGGTTTGTATGGTATTTCAAAGTTTTTTATGGAATGTATGATATTTCAAAGTTTTGTATGGTATGAATGGTATTTCAAAGGTTTGTATGGTATTTCAAAGTTTTTTATGGAATGTATGGTATTTCAAAGTTTTTTATGGTATGTATGGTATTTCAAAGTTTTTGTATGGTATTTCAAAGGTTTTTTTATGGAATGTATGATATTTCAAAGTTTTGTATGGTATTTAAAAGTTTTGTATGGTATGAATGGTATTTCAAAGTTTTGTATGGTATGTATGGTATTTGAAAGTTTTGTATGGTATGAATGGTATTTCAAAGTTTTGTATGGTATGTATGGTATTTGAAAGTTTTGTATGGTATGAATGGTATTTCAAAGTTTTGTATGGTATGTATGGTATTTCAAAGTTTTGTATGGTATGTATGGTATTTGAAAGTTTTGTATGGTATGTATGGTATTTGAAAGTTTTGTATGGTATGAATGGTATTTCAAAGTTTTGTATGGTATGTATGGTATTTCAAAGTTTTGTATGGTATGAATGGTATTTCAAAGTTTTGTATGGTATGTATGGTATTTCAAAGTTTTGTATGGTATGAATGGTATTTCAAAGTTTTGTATGGTATGTATGGTATTTCAAAGTTTTGTATGGCATTCCAAAGTTTTGTATGGTATTTCAAAGTTTTGTAAGGTATTACGTTATTTCAAAGATATGTATGGTATTTCAAAGTTTGATATTTAAAAGTGTTGTATTATTTTTCAAAGGTATTTCAAAGAGTTAAAGTAAAAACTACAAGCTACTCTTTCCACTGGACAAAATACCTCCTTGTATGCCATCTGAAAATTTTAGCATTTACCAATCAAAAGCAATTCTCCCCATCAAATAACTGCACGGTGGTCCCCCTCATGAACAGCCCCCCCCCCCCTCCAACCAGCAACCACCCGCTTTATATGACCAGAATCACTTGGCATCAACGAGTTTGTGTTAAAAAGTATGGACATCTCTCCAACTTCACCAGTGGCTGGCATATTAGTGCAAAATATTTACACCTCACAAGCAGAGACATAATGGGGTTTAAGTACAGAAATCTCACGAATATTTGCTGATATCTAAATTCAACACATTGACATCAGCTCCAACAGGTTTATAAGTATCTAACTTTAATCCACATAAAGAGGTAAGTAAGCCAATTATCCTTACTGCTGTGTGTTCCTTTGATGTCAGGTTTTGTCACTTTGATAATTACTGGCTATTATTACTGCCAATAATTATCAAGACGACGATAGCCAACCAATGAGAACTGCCATATTGTTGAGCTCAAGTCAGTGCGACATCTGGTTGCCATAAAGGAAAAATGACATGTTAGATGTCACAACTTCTCTCATGTAGATTACGAAATGTACATGAAAGGGTACCAGACTAAAACCAGTTGATTACGTGGAAGGTTTACTACCCTTGTAAACACAGAGCACTTCATGTAATACATGTAACTACAAATTGCTAATGAAGGAACAAATTGTCGCAGAAAGTGCAAAAACCTCATCAAACATTCTCAGTTTAGAATGAAAAATGAAGACAAATAAACAAAATGGAAAAAGAGAGTACTTTGATTACCATCGAGAAATCTGACTTCAGAAAGATTCAAATAAACATCATCAGTTATACAGTCTAAGTATTACAGCAGTTGGAAAATGGAATGGATGGACAATGATAGTTACAGCCAGATGTTTGTACTCTGATTTAATTGAGAAGGTGGTTTTGCACTATGAATATTTATTCATAATTATTTTTAAAAGCATTAAATAAGTTTTACCACATTGATTCCAAAACACACCTGCAATTTTAACATGAAAATATTAAGTATTTTAAAAATTAGTTATGCTTTTCATACTTGGCATGTAATTATTACTCATATCTTGTGATCCCCCTCTACAAAAGCCACCCCTCTTGTAAGGCCACTTTCCTGCTGCAGAAGGAGTGGCCTTAAAAGAGAGGTAGCACTGGACATCATTTAAGGGTTTTGGTATTACCAACCACAAGTTACACTTCCCTTGAAACAACTTAACATCTTTTATGCCATTTCAAACAGTTTTTGCATCAACAAGAAGAAATAGATTCCCATCAGACATCTTGTCTTTTTCCAAACCATATCAAAAAATTTTAACTTACCAACCACAAATTATACTTCCCATCAGGTAACTTACTTTTCTGTATACTGGATCAAAGTTTTACCAACCACAAATTATACTTCCCATCAGTTAACTTACTTTCTGTATGCTGCATCATGCTTTTTTGTCTTACTGACCACAAAGTATACATCCAATCAGGAAACTTACTTTTCTGTATGCTGCATCAGGCTTTTTTGTCTTACTGACCACAAAGTATACATCCAATCAGGAAACTTACTTTTCTGTATGCTGCATCAGGCTTTTTTGTCTTACTGACCACAAAGTATACATCCAATCAGGAAACTTACTTTTCTGTATGCTGCATCAGGCTTTTTAGTCTTACTGACCACAAAGTATACATCCAATCAGGAAACTTACTTTTCTGTATGCTGGAACAAGAGTTTTGGCCTTACCTACCACAAATTGTACTTCCCATCAGGTTACTCTTACTTATACCGGATCAGGGCTTTAGCATTACCGGTATCAACCACAAATTATATTTCTTGTCAGATAACTTAACTTTTTGCATGCTGGATCAGAGTTTGACCCTTACCAACCACAAAATATATTTCCCATCAGGTAATTTACTTTTCTGTATGCTGATCGGTAATTTAGCCTTAGCAACTACAAATTATATTTACCATCAGGTTACTTGCATTGCTGTATGCTGATCAGAGCTTTAGCCTTACCAACCACAAATTATATTTACCATCAGGTAATTTACTTTTCTGTATGCTAGGTCATAGCTTTAGCATTACCTACCTCAAATTATGATTCCCACTGGAACCTCGTGTTTGTAAAAGAGTTTAAGCACTATCAAGTTGCACTTCCCATCAGACAAATTATATATAACAATTGTGTCATTACCAGCCGCAAGTTGCTCCAAAAGTCAGAAAACCTACCTTCTTGTATGCTATCTCAAAGAGTTTAAGTGAGGCCTGCTGGAGGTCACCGACTGCCTTCTTGATTGTCTCTGGAGACTCCTTGTCCTTGTTTGCCAGCAGCTGCCTGACCTGGGCAATCTGTTCCTTCAGCTTGTTATACTGAAAGGATACAATGAGACACAACTCAGTCAAAAGGGCATTCCACTCTTCTACTGATGGTAGGTTTCACAAACTCCGGTCATATGTTTCACATATATACTGCATATATGCACAGTGGCAAAGGTTAAAGTCAATAATATCTGGGGCAGGAGGCAGGGGCAGGGTTGCATTCTAACGGATACTTAAGAAGTATTTTATTGTGTGACAATTATTCCTATATTAGTGCCCATTTTGTGATAAATTCATTACATTTGAGAATAATTCCAATGCTTGACTGCAGAATTATTTTACTCATCGTATGAAATAGGCATTCCTGAAAGGTTCAATATTTGCAGTGCAGTATATCTATCTACAATACCAGGTAAAAAGTGAGTCACCACACGCGTTGACATCATACAAGGAAAACTTGCTATTTCTAAGCAATCACCTGACAAAAATATTAAAGAAAATGATACTTGCATATTTAATACTTGGTAATTAAACCTTTGGCTCTTATCACATTTTTTAATTGCTTAGGTATGGACTCTGAAAGTCCTCTGATATAAGACTGATTGAGAGAGACCCAAATATCAAAAACAAAACGAACATTATCAGCCCCCGATTTTTAATTTCTATGAGGTCAATTTAAGGATTTAATGTTTTATCAATTTTCCACTACTTTGTCCTGCTAGAAACATGGGTCGGAGGATAACTGCCCACTTGGAAATTATGTTGCAGCAACAGGCCACACACTTTCATTAAAATACACTGATATACTTGTCTGAGCCAATGTTACTTTCAACTGGGGTCAGATTTCCAACACCACTGTTAATAATGCACCCCCAATATATTACCAAAATATTACTGAAGGTTGAGTGTGCAGACTTGAACACTCTGCTTCCCATTCCCAATTGGGTTTTCTCCAAACATAAACTTCAGATCCAAAACAACTTTAGTTACATCGCTAAAAATTACTCTTTCAACTGGTTTTCAACAGTTCAGTTATGTCTCTCTTTACACAATAAAACACGGGATGTACAATTCGCCGAGAAATCATCGTACTTCCTTTAATCTCCTGAAATCGGAACTCTTTAATCTTCTTATGTCAGTGCTTCTGCATACTTTGGAATAGACAGAAGTATTTTGATCAAATAAGTATTCTTATTTATTCAGTTTATCTTTACAGTTAAATAAAAATTCTATACTGTACAGAATGCATTTTTATATTCACGAATTTGAAATACTCTGCAGGAATTCTCACATATGACTGCTTTCCAAGTGAACAAATTCGTAAAATGTTTCTGTTATTTGCACAATCACCCAGGCTGCACACACACACACATATATATATATATATATATATATATATATATTAATATACATTAATATATTTATGTATATATTACAAGGCTCAGATTTAATCTTCATCACAGATTTAAGAGACGAAAAATAATAGCATCATTGCCTTCCAAGTCTAGTAGTTATCCACAGTACACGAGTCATAGATCTCTTACCTTTTAAGAGAGTATGTTTCAGAGCAGAACTTTGCTAGGTTGTGAGCAGGAAACACTCTGCATACAATGTCCTCATAATTAATGATGAAAAAAGAAGGCTTCAATCTTCAATTAAAAATTATGAAGCCAGTGGACCATCAAGATTTTAAAGAGGGGCCATGAAGAATATGATATGGGCCACTATTTTTTTTTTCATGACTCGGCTAGTTGTTATATGATGCTCAGATAATAAGTTTACCAAAAAATTAGCTTGAAATATAAAATGAATACAGAACTATTTGTACACAGAAGTAAGAATGAATCAAAATTATTTGATAATCCAAAATGAACTGATCAATGATGACGGAGAGTACCGTATATACTCGCTTATAAGTCGACGTTTTTTACTTAGAATTAGACTCATGCAGAGTAGGGGTCGTCTTATAAGCGCGACATTAAAAAAATAAAAAAATCTTGGGATAATGTTGGAAACTCTAGATGTTTGCAGTACATAAAAATACTGTCAATTCATATATTTTTACGTTTTCATGCCACTATTCCTATGCAGTAATGCATATATGGTATGCACTGTGTTTATCCGTTTCATGACGGTATAAGCGTGACATAGAAACATTTTTTTTAATCAGACTTTAATCCCTCAGCTTATAAAGGCAAACATGCTTTGTTTTTCCAAGTTCACAATCTTTTGATCGAGATACTAATTTGACAATTATGACCTTAATCCCTTAGCTTGTAAAAGCAGCACTGCTTTGTTTTCCCCAGTGGACAATCCTTTGATCATTTGATACTTGTTCAATGTCATGTTGAGTCCCTTTGATCATACCGCACAACTGACACCTGCTCAGTTGCGGCGACCCTTTAATGAGATATCAAAGACTATAATCAAATGCTCTCACAGAGTCTCTACATAAATAATGGTCAAAGTTTATGAATTGTTAGTGTTCTGTCAGTTACTGTGTACTTTGTCACTTAGATATCCTACATCGTGAATAGCTAAACTTAGGTAATTTCACCAATATGGGGAAAAGACAACGTAATGCGTACGATGGAGCATTTAAGCTAAAAGTTATAGACTTTGCAGAGAAAAATAACAATTGCGCCGCAGAATGTGAATTTGGTGTGTCGGAGAAACAGGTGCGTGACTGGCGCAAGAAAAAGTCAGTTATCTGTGATAGTGCCAGGCATCTGAAGAAAATTAGAGTAATGGAAAGCCCTTATGCAAACTGGGAGTTTAGTTTCAACGAGTGGGTTCTAGAGCAGCGTCAAAATGGGCATGCAGTCACTAGAAACACGATTAGACTGAAGGCTCTTTCTACTGCCAAGGATAACGGCGATGAATATTTTAAAGCTTCAGCCGGATGGTGTACGCGATTTATGGTAATGTGGTATTTCAAATGCAATGGATGGGACGGAGGACGACGAACTCTTCAGTGATTTAATTTGTGACAAGACCAACACCGAAGCACCCGCAGATGACAGTAAAGACAAAGAATCGGAGTCGGACGATGTTTACGATGACGGGACGACATTGGAGGAATTTACAACTTTATTTGGTAACTCTGATGATGAGGATGAATTCTTGGGCTTTGAACCAGAGGACATTAGACAGTGACATTTATAGGATACCAATTTTATACCTGTATGTGACCTATAATCCAATTCATGGATTTATCATATAAATGGATTAAAAATGTTAAGCTATATGGATTTCATTACACGAAGATGGACAAAATGTAAGTTGCAAATTTATTTGTACATATTCAACTCAATAATACAATTGTATTTATTCTACATTGGTTTTTGTTTTCATTTGTTCAATCTATCAATATGTCTATCTATCTATCCAGTTTGGCTTGTTTATTTTTCCTAAGTGCAGCTCTGACTCAGTGATGACATGTCACACTTGCAGACGGATTTAATTTGCAAAAAACACCTCGACTTATAGGAGGGTCATAGCTGAATTGGCTTTTTGCAGCCATGAAAAGAAGGGGTCGACTTATAGTCGAGTCGACTTATAATCGAGTATATACGGTAATTAAATTACCATTTAGGTTCCAAAATAAATAATTTATCACTTTTAATTTCTTTCAGATAATGAAATATAGGTAAATTTGTAACATTTGTCACAAAGTATTACAAAGTCACTACATTTCTTTTTTCAATAGATTCATGCTGAAATCTTTTCTCCGAAGATTTTGAATAACATTCTGCAGATTCAATCCTAATGGTTCATAATCAATACAAGGGATCTGTTCCAAATCTGCTGTATTACCAGTATTATCATCTATAGGCAAATTGCTACATGACCTTACTAAGGGATGAACAAAAATCTGTTGACAAACTTTTGAGAAGTTGTTTAAAGCTTCTTTTTTTTATAACGGTAGCATTATTTGAAGGCGGATCAGCATTGTTTCTACACATCTGGAAAGCCCTTTATGCCAGGATGCTCTTAACCAAATTTGATCAAAATTGGTACAGTGGTTTTTGAGAAGTTTAAAATAGCAACTCTTGATGGACACAACAGACAACCGACACAGATCCATACCACAAACTCACTTGGCCTTATGGTCAGGAAAGTTAAAAACAAAGGTGTCAATTAACTATCAATAAATTCTTCTCAAAGAAGTAATGTGTAAACTTCATGCTTTTTTCCTACATTGTACATAAGATCAGCAGATATCCTATTTGAAAATTTCATTTTTGCAAGAAAGATTCTATTAGATATTTGATTGAATCATCATTATATTGCATTGGAAACTACAGAAATGAAGCAAATACAGAAATGTTACAAGCAATTGCTGTAATGCTGGCCGAGTGGTTGATTTTTATTCCTAATCATTCATGCCTAATACACATATTCAACTTCCAGCAAGTACCGGAGTAATCTGCTCCACTGTCACAACCAGTCTTTTTTCATGGTCCAAGTGGAGGTTAGTTTGAACAGGTTGGCTTCTCTGTGTGTGTGTGTGTGTGTGTGTGTGTGTGTGTGTGTGTGTGTGTGTGTACAAGGCTCAGATTTACTTCTGCATCACAGATTTAAGAGACGAAAAATAAGATCATCACTGCCTTGTACATCATATTGTTTTCTGCACTACAAAGAGAGTTGTAAACTTGTTACCTTTTTAAAGAAAAGAGTCTTTACAAGCACAACATGGCAAGTTTATGAGAAGGAAAAACTCCACATACAATGTCCTATCTCATGAATTAAGACTCCAATAATTGAGTTTCACATCAAGAAAGTGGGTAAAAGATTACGTAATGCTCACAATTAATGATGGAAAAAGCAGGCTTTAATCTGCAATTAAAAATTATGAACCCAGTGATCCCTTCAAGATTTTAAACAGGGGCTGCAAAGAATATGACATTGACCACTACTTTTTCTTGACGACTTGGTTAGTGGTTACGTGAAGATTACATAAAAGATTTAATCAAAAATTATTCTTAAAATATGACATGAATACAGTATTATTTTTGTACATACAGTAAGAATTAATCCAAATTATTTTATAATCCAAAATGAAAAACTGATTATTGCTGACAGAGTAATGAAATTACCATTTAGGTTCCAATATAAATAATTTACCAGTTTTTATTTCTTTCAGATAATAAAATATAGGTAAATTTGTAACATTGGTCACAAAGTATTACAAAGTCACTACATTTCTTTTTTCAATAGATTCATGCTGAAATCTTTTCTCAGAAGATTTTGAATAACATTCTGCAGATTCAATCCTAATGGTTCATAATCAATACAAGGGATCTGTTCCAAATCTGCTGTATTACCAGTATTATCACCTTCAGGCAAATTGCTACATGACCTTACTAAGGGATGAACAAAATTGTGTTTTATGTTTGCCTTCTCTTTATTTTGGATTCCTCCTGATCCTGCACCTATTATAGATCCACCTTACAAAATAAAATTCAGTGCTAAGTTAAAAAAAACTACAAGAACAAGTTTTGTTATTTATCATTTAAATTTAGATTCATCACTTACTACCTACAGTTTAAGCCACATTACAAAATTACCTGAGCCACAACTAAGCAGCAGCTGAACTGGACTGGTCAGAGTCTACATATTAAGAAATAAACTATTTCAAATATGAACGCTTCTCATGTATTTGTCTTTGATCAATAAATTTTCTGCCAAATTTCACTTTACAACTTGTGACTATGTATATGTCATCCTCTTGATGTTCTTCCAATCTGACATTTGTTCACGGACAGGCATAATACTAATATTAGTACACCTCCCTCCTTCTACCTATATAATTTTAAGCTACGATATTGTAGCTACCACAAGTAATCACAGGTTGTGATCAGAGCATTTGATCTCCTATGAAAAACAGTATGCACCCGACTGCTGAAGTTTTAAACATCAACCAAGTAAACTCTGCTAGAGGACATTTGTCTGACTGGGTAACTAAGATAACTGGAGAAAACAGGACACATTTGAGTGGTCCAATCCACTGCACAAATTTCCACGTTTTGCTCGGTTTTCCCAATCATACCAGAAAACAACTGCTTAGAAACAAACATCAGGTAACCAGTCCATGTTTATTTATCTTGCTGCTGTGAGCGACAGTCAAGGTGTAAAGTGGCCTATGTCTGTTGCACATAAAGAATGTACAACAACAACATAATCCTTTGAAAATTCCCCCTTTGTCCTCCAGATATGGGATAAGTAAACCATGTTCTTTAGGAGTACTGAATTTATTACTTTTAAACAGCACATGTTCCATTTTCATTTTTGACAAAAAAACAACTGGACTAAATTCTTGCTGCAGGGCACTTGCCCAATTGAGACACTAGACTAGCCCTTTAAGTTGGCCAATCCAATTTGTACAGCCCTGCCTCTATGCTTTCTCTTAAATTTGTTCAAGTTCTGTTGAACAAGTTATGAGAATAAGCCGTTTAAGGGGCGTCATGAAATGTCAAACAAGAGGCCCAAATGGGCCCGATGTCACTCATCTAGCTTGCACAACTTAACAGTTGACCATTTCACCAAGGAAGCTTGTTTAGTATTGTAACATACCTGGCAACTCTATGTCAACTATCCACAAACCTTTATATCACATAGACTGTGCCTATTTTACTAGTCTGAAAAATGCATTTCCAAAGATAAAGACATAATTACTCAAGCTTGCCATCAAACTCGTCAAAGATATTGATGATATAAACCTATTAATCAAGTTCTATCAAAATGAGATGAGAAATATAGTCTCTAGCGAACTAACGAGCTCAGCCAATCAGATGCAAGATCACCTTATGAATATGTGCAGATCTCACTTGTTGTAGAGCCCATCTTAAGCCATGACAATATAAGCTTATTTACCAAGTTTGAGCAAAATCCATCTCAATTCATCTCCAGACTGGTAACAAGGTCAGTCAATCAAATACAAGATTACCTCATTAATATATGTAGATCTTGCTCATAATCCAACCAACTAGTCCAACATCTTGATTATATAAAACAATTTAACAACTTTTGATCAAAATCTGAAAATAATCAGTCTACAGTTCAGACAAGTTCCATCAACTACATGCAAGATCACTTCATTAATATGTGTGAATCTCACATCATAGAATTTGTTTGAGGTCCTGACAATGAAAGCCGATGTTTCAAGTTTGATCAAAATCAGATCAGAAATGTTAGCTCCAGTGTAACAGACTTGACCAATCAGATGCAAGATCACGTTATTAATATGTGTGGATCATGCTCATTATTGAACTTATCTGAGATCGTGATATAAGTCCCCCATATTCCATGTCTGATCAAAACAGGATTAGAAATCTAGCCTCCAGGGTACTACAAAGCTCAGTCGATCAGATGCAAGTTCACCTCCAGAATACGTGTGCATCTCATTATTGAATTCGTCCCGAGATTTTAATGATGTAAGCTTACATTCCAATGATCAAAATCTGACAAGATATATGGCCTCAAGAGTTATAACAAGCAATTGCTGATGGACAGAAGAATGTTAATTTGGTCAAATTCTCACAAGTGGTTTTTCAAAAGAATTATTTTAAAGCTTTTCAATTTTGGTAATGGCAGCAATAATAGATGGTGGATCAGAAAACTTGAACAAATCTAAAAGCCCTTTTTGCCTGGATGCCTTAAGCACTTTTTAAGAAGTCATTTAATGCATTTTCTATTTTTAGTAATGGCAGCCATATTTGATGGCAGATTGGCATCATTTGTATCAAGTTAGAAGCAATTTATGCCAGGATGCTTTCTGTCAAATTTGGTCAAAATCTGTTGACAAACTTTTGAGAAGTTGTTTAAAGCTTCTTTTTTTTTTTATTATGGTAGCATTATTTGAAGGCGGATCAGCATTGTTTCTACACATCTGGAAAGCCCTTTATGCCAGGATGCTCTTAACCAAATTTGATCAAAATTGGTACAGTGGTTTTTGAGAAGTTTAAAATAGCAACTCTTGATGGACACAACAGACAACCGACACAGATCCATACCACAAACTCACTTGGCCTTATGGTCAGGAAAGTTAAAAACAAAGGTGTCAATTAACTATCAATAAATTCTTCTCAAAGAAGTAATGTGTAAACTTCATGCTTTTTTCCTACATTGTACATAAGATCAGCAGATATTCTATTTGAAAATTTCATTTTTGCAAGAAAGTTTCTATTAGATATTTGATTGAATCATCATCGTATTGCATTGGAAACTACAGAAATGAAGCAACTACAGAAATGTTATAAACAATTGCTGTAATGCTGGCTGAGTGGTTGATTTTTATTCCTGATCATTCACGCCTAATGCACATATTCAACTTCCAGCAAGTACCGGAGTAATCTGCTCCACTGTCACGACCAGTCTTTTTTCATGGTCCAAGTGGAGGTTAGTTTGAACAGGTTGGCTTCTCTGTGTGTGTGTGTGTGTGTGTGTGTGTGTGTGTGTGTACAAGGCTCAGATTTGCTTCTGCATCACAGATTTAAGAGACGAAAAATAAGATCATCACTGCCTTGTACATCATATTGTTTTCTGCACTACAAAGAGAGTTGTAAACTTGTTACCTTTTTAAAAAAGAGTGTTTACAAGCACAACATGGCAAGTTTATGAGAAGGAAAAACTCCACATACAATGTCCTATCTCATGAATGAAGACTCCAATAATGGAGTTTCACATCAAGAAAGTGGGCAAAAGATTACATAATGCTCACAATTAATGATGGAAAAAGCAGGCTTTAATCTGCAATTAAAAATTATGAACCCAGTGATCCCTTCAAGATTTTAAACAGGGGCTGCAAAGAATATGACATTGACCACTACTTTTTCTTGACGACTTGGTTAGTGGTTACATGAAGATTACATAAAAAATGTACCCCAAAATTATTCTTAAAATATGACATGAATACAGTATTATTTTTGTACATACAGTAAGAATTAATCCAAATTATTTTATAATCCAAAATGAACTGATTATTGATGACAGAGTAATGAAATTACCATTTAGGTTCCAATATAAATAATTTACCAGTTTTTATTTCTTTCAGATAATAAAATATAGGTAAATTTGTAACATTGGTCACAAAGTATTACAAAGTCACTACATTTCTTTTTCAATAGATTCATGCTGAAATCTTTTCTCAGAAGATTTTGAATAACATTCTGCAGATTCAATCCTAATGGTTCATAATCAATACAAGGGATCTGTTCCAAATCTGCTGTATTACCAGTATTATCATCTTCAGGCAAATTGCTACATGACCTTACCACATTACAAAATTACCTGAGCCACAACTAAGCAGCAGCTGAACTGGACTGGTCAGAGTCTACGTATTAAGAAATAAACTATTTCAAATATGAATGCTTCTCATGTGTTTGTCTTTGATCAATAAATTTTCTGCCAAATTTCACTTTACAACTTGTGACTATGTATATGTCATCCTCTTGATGTTCTTCCAATCTGACATTTGTTCACGGACAGGCACAATACTAATATTAGTACACCTCCCTCCTTCATCTACCTATATAATTTTAAGCTACGATATTGTAGCTACCACAAGTAATCACAGGTTGTGATCAGAGCATTTGATCTCCTATGAAAAACAGTATGCACCCGACTGCTGAAGTTTTAAACATCAACCAAGTAAACTCTGCTAGAGGACATTTGTCTGACTGGGTAACTAAGATAACTGGAGAAAACAGGACACATTTGAGTGGTCCAATCCACTGCACAAATTTCCACGTTTTGCTCGGTTTTCCCAATCATACCAGAAAACAACTGCTTAGAAACAAACATCAGGTAACCAGTCCATGTTTATTTATCTTGCTGCTGTGAGCGACAGTCAAGGTGTAAAGTGGCCTATGTCTGTTGCACATAAAGAATGTACAACAACAACATAATCCTTTGAAAATTCCCCCTTTGTCCTCCAGATATGGGATAAGTAAACCATGTTCTTTAGGAGTACTGAATTTATTACTTTTAAACAGCACATGTTCCATTTTCATTTTTGACAAAAAAACAACTGGACTAAATTCTTACTGCAGGGCACTTGCCCAATTGAGACACTAGACTAGCCCTTTAAGTTGGCCAATCCAATTTGTACAGCCCTGCCTCTATGCTTTCTCTTAAATTTGTTCAAGTTCTGTTGAACAAGTTATGAGAATAAGCCGTTTAAGGGGCGTCATGAAATGTCAAACAAGAGGCCCAAATGGGCCCGATGTCACTCATCTAGCTTGCACAACTTAACAGTTGACCATTTCACCAAGGAAGCTTGTTTAGTATTGTAACATACCTGGCAACTCTATGTCAACTATCCACAAACCTTTATATCACATAGACTGTGCCTATTTTACTAGTCTGAAAAATGCATTTCCAAAGATAAAGACATAATTACTCAAGCTTGCCATCAAACTCGTCAAAGATATTGATGATATAAACCTATTAATCAAGTTCTATCAAAATGAGATGAGAAATATAGTCTCTAGCGAACTAACGAGCTCAGCCAATCAGATGCAAGATCACCTTATGAATATGTGCAGATCTCACTTGTTGTAGAGCCCATCTTAAGCCATGACAATATAAGCTTATTTACCAAGTTTGAGCAAAATCCATCTCAATTCATCTCCAGACTGGTAACAAGGTCAGTCAATCAAATACAAGATTACCTCATTAATATATGTAGATCTTGCTCATAATCCAACCAACTAGTCCAACATCTTGATTATATAAAACAATTTAACAACTTTTGATCAAAATCTGAAAATAATCAGTCTACAGTTCAGACAAGTTCCATCAACTACATGCAAGATCACTTCATTAATATGTGTGAATCTCACATCATAGAATTTGTTTGAGGTCCTGATAATGAAAGCCGATGTTTCAAGTTTGATCAAAATCAGATCAGAAATGTTAGCTCCAGTGTAACAGACTTGACCAATCAGATGCAAGATCACGTTATTAATATGTGTGGATCATGCTCATTATTGAACTTATCTGAGATCGTGATATAAGTCCCCCATATTCCATGTCTGATCAAAACAGGATTAGAAATCTAGCCTCCAGGGTACTACAAAGCTCAGTCGATCAGATGCAAGTTCACCTCCAGAATACGTGTGCATCTCATTATTGAATTCGTCCCGAGATTTTAATGATGTAAGCTTACATTCCAATGATCAAAATCTGACAAGATATATGGCCTCAAGAGTTATAACAAGCAATTGCTGATGGACAGAAGAATGTTAATTTGGTCAAATTCTCACAAGTGGTTTTTCAAAAGAATTATTTTAAAGCTTTTCAATTTTGGTAATGGCAGCAATAATAGATGGTGGATCAGAAAACTTGAACAAATCTAAAAGCCCTTTTTGCCTGGATGCCTTAAGCACTTTTTAAGAAGTCATTTAATGCATTTTCTATTTTTAGTAATGGCAGCCATATTTGATGGCAGATTGGCATCATTTGTATCAAGTTAGAAGCAATTTATGCCAGGATGCTTTCTGTCAAATTTGGTCAAAATCTGTTGACAAACTTTTGAGAAGTTGTTTAAAGCTTCTTTTTTTTTTTATTATGGTAGCATTATTTGAAGGCGGATCAGCATTGTTTCTACACATCTGGAAAGCCCTTTATGCCAGGATGCTCTTAACCAAATTTGATCAAAATTGGTACAGTGGTTTTTGAGAAGTTTAAAATAGCAACTCTTGATGGACACAACAGACAACCGACACAGATCCATACCACAAACTCACTTGGCCTTATGGTCAGGAAAGTTAAAAACAAAGGTGTCAATTAACTATCAATAAATTCTTCTCAAAGAAGTAATGTGTAAAACTTCATGCTTTTTTCCTACATTGTACATAAGATCAGCAGATATTCTATTTGAAAATTTCATTTTTGCAAGAAAGTTTCTATTAGATATTTGATTGAATCATCATCGTATTGCATTGGAAACTACAGAAATGAAGCAACTACAGAAATGTTATAAACAATTGCTGTAATGCTGGCTGAGTGGTTGATTTTTATTCCTGATCATTCACGCCTAATGCACATATTCAACTTCCAGCAAGTACCGGAGTAATCTGCTCCACTGTCACGACCAGTCTTTTTTCATGGTCCAAGTGGAGGTTAGTTTGAACAGGTTGGCTTCTCTGTGTGTGTGTGTGTGTGTGTGTGTGTGTGTGTGTGTACAAGGCTCAGATTTGCTTCTGCATCACAGATTTAAGAGACGAAAAATAAGATCATCACTGCCTTGTACATCATATTGTTTTCTGCACTACAAAGAGAGTTGTAAACTTGTTACCTTTTTAAAAAAGAGTGTTTACAAGCACAACATGGCAAGTTTATGAGAAGGAAAAACTCCACATACAATGTCCTATCTCATGAATGAAGACTCCAATA
This sequence comes from Margaritifera margaritifera, assembly GCA_029931535.1. Taxonomy (NCBI): domain Eukaryota; kingdom Metazoa; phylum Mollusca; class Bivalvia; order Unionida; family Margaritiferidae; genus Margaritifera; species Margaritifera margaritifera. The sequence goes on from JAQPZY010001578.1 coordinate 4,072,192, forward strand.
ATGGAGTTTCACATCAAGAAAGTGGGCAAAAGATTACATAATGCTCACAATTAATGATGGAAAAAGCAGGCTTTAATCTGCAATTAAAAATTATGAACCCAGTGATCCCTTCAAGATTTTAAACAGGGGCTGCAAAGAATATGACATTGACCACTACTTTTTCTTGACGACTTGGTTAGTGGTTACATGAAGATTACATAAAAAATGTACCCCAAAATTATTCTTAAAATATGACATGAATACAGTATTATTTTTGTACATACAGTAAGAATTAATCCAAATTATTTTATAATCCAAAATGAACTGATTATTGATGACAGAGTAATGAAATTACCATTTAGGTTCCAATATAAATAATTTACCAGTTTTTATTTCTTTCAGATAATAAAATATAGGTAAATTTGTAACATTGGTCACAAAGTATTACAAAGTCACTACATTTCTTTTTTCAATAGATTCATGCTGAAATCTTTTCTCAGAAGATTTTGAATAACATTCTGCAGATTCAATCCTAATGGTTCATAATCAATACAAGGGATCTGTTCCAAATCTGCTGTATTACCAGTATTATCATCTTCAGGCAAATTGCTACATGACCTTACCACATTACAAAATTACCTGAGCCACAACTAAGCAGCAGCTGAACTGGACTGGTCAGAGTCTACGTATTAAGAAATAAACTATTTCAAATATGAATGCTTCTCATGTGTTTGTCTTTGATCAATAAATTTTCTGCCAAATTTCACTTTACAACTTGTGACTATGTATATGTCATCCTCTTGATGTTCTTCCAATCTGACATTTGTTCACGGACAGGCACAATACTAATATTAGTACACCTCCCTCCTTCATCTACCTATATAATTTTAAGCTACGATATTGTAGCTACCACAAGTAATCACAGGTTGTGATCAGAGCATTTGATCTCCTATGAAAAACAGTATGCACCCGACTGCTGAAGTTTTAAACATCAACCAAGTAAACTCTGCTAGAGGACATTTGTCTGACTGGGTAACTAAGATAACTGGAGAAAACAGGACACATTTGAGTGGTCCAATCCACTGCACAAATTTCCACGTTTTGCTCGGTTTTCCCAATCATACCAGAAAACAACTGCTTAGAAACAAACATCAGGTAACCAGTCCATGTTTATTTATCTTGCTGCTGTGAGCGACAGTCAAGGTGTAAAGTGGCCTATGTCTGTTGCACATAAAGAATGTACAACAACAACATAATCCTTTGAAAATTCCCCCTTTGTCCTCCAGATATGGGATAAGTAAACCATGTTCTTTAGGAGTACTGAATTTATTACTTTTAAACAGCACATGTTCCATTTTCATTTTTGACAAAAAAACAACTGGACTAAATTCTTGCTGCAGGGCACTTGCCCAATTGAGACACTAGACTAGCCCTTTAAGTTGGCCAATCCAATTTGTACAGCCCTGCCTCTTTGCTTTCTCTTAAATTTGTTCAAGTTCTGTTGAACAAGTTATGAGAATAAGCCGTTTAAGGGGCGTCATGAAATGTCAAACAAGAGGCCCAAATGGGCCCGATGTCACTCATCTAGCTTGCACAACTTAACAGTTGACCATTTCACCAAGGAAGCTTGTTTAGTATTGTAACATACCTGGCAACTCTATGTCAACTATCCACAAACCTTTATATCACATAGACTGTGCCTATTTTACTAGTCTGAAAAATGCATTTCCAAAGATAAAGACATAATTACTCAAGCTTGCCATCAAACTCGTCAAAGATATTGATGATATAAACCTATTAATCAAGTTCTATCAAAATGAGATGAGAAATATAGTCTCTAGCGAACTAACGAGCTCAGCCAATCAGATGCAAGATCACCTTATGAATATGTGCAGATCTCACTTGTTGTAGAGCCCATCTTAAGCCATGACAATATAAGCTTATTTACCAAGTTTGAGCAAAATCCATCTCAATTCATCTCCAGACTGGTAACAAGGTCAGTCAATCAAATACAAGATTACCTCATTAATATATGTAGATCTTGCTCATAATCCAACCAACTAGTCCAACATCTTGATTATATAAAACAATTTAACAACTTTTGATCAAAATCTGAAAATAATCAGTCTACAGTTCAGACAAGTTCCATCAACTACATGCAAGATCACTTCATTAATATGTGTGAATCTCACATCATAGAATTTGTTTGAGGTCCTGACAATGAAAGCCGATGTTTCAAGTTTGATCAAAATCAGATCAGAAATGTTAGCTCCAGTGTAACAGACTTGACCAATCAGATGCAAGATCACGTTATTAATATGTGTGGATCATGCTCATTATTGAACTTATCTGAGATCGTGATATAAGTCCCCCATATTCCATGTCTGATCAAAACAGGATTAGAAATCTAGCCTCCAGGGTACTACAAAGCTCAGTCGATCAGATGCAAGTTCACCTCCAGAATACGTGTGCATCTCATTATTGAATTCGTCCCGAGATTTTAATGATGTAAGCTTACATTCCAATGATCAAAATCTGACAAGATATATGGCCTCAAGAGTTATAACAAGCAATTGCTGATGGACAGAAGAATGTTAATTTGGTCAAATTCTCACAAGTGGTTTTTCAAAAGAATTATTTTAAAGCTTTTCAATTTTGGTAATGGCAGCAATAATAGATGGTGGATCAGAAAACTTGAACAAATCTAAAAGCCCTTTTTGCCTGGATGCCTTAAGCACTTTTTAAGAAGTCATTTAATGCATTTTCTATTTTTAGTAATGGCAGCCATATTTGATGGCAGATTGGCATCATTTGTATCAAGTTAGAAGCAATTTATGCCAGGATGCTTTCTGTCAAATTTGGTCAAAATCTGTTGACAAACTTTTGAGAAGTTGTTTAAAGCTTCTTTTTTTTTTTATTATGGTAGCATTATTTGAAGGCGGATCAGAATTGTTTCTACACATCTGGAAAGCCCTTTATGCCAGGATGCTCTTAACCAAATTTGATCAAAATTGGTACAGTGGTTTTTGAGAAGTTTAAAATAGCAACTCTTGATGGACACAACAGACAACCGACACAGATCCATACCACAAACTCACTTGGCCTTATGGTCAGGAAAGTTAAAAACAAAGGTGTCAATTAACTATCAATAAATTCTTCTCAAAGAAGTAATGTGTAAACTTAATGCTTTTTTCCAACATTGTACATAAGATCAGCAGATATCCTATTTGAAAATTTCATTTTTGCAAGAAAGTTTCTATTAGATATTTGATTGAATCATCATTGTATTGCATTGGAAACTACAGAAATGAAGCAACTACAGAAATGTTATAAACAATTGCTGTAATGCTGGCTGAGTGGTTGATTTTTATTCCTGATCATTCACGCCTAATGCACATATTCAACTTCCAGCAAGTACCAAAGTAATCTGCTCCACTGTCACGACCAGTCTTTTTTCATGGTCCAAGTGGAGGTTAGTTTGAACAGGTTGGCTTCTCTGTGTGTGTGTGTGTGTGTGTGTGTGTGTGTGTGTGTGTACAAGGCTCAGATTTACTTCTGCATCACAGATTTAAGAGACGAAAAATAAGATCATCACTGCCTTGTACATCATATTGTTTTCTGCACTACAAAGAGAGTTGTAAACTTGTTACCTTTTTAAAAAAGAGTGTTTACAAGCACAACATGGCAAGTTTATGAGAAAGAAAAAACTCCACATACAATGTCCTATCTCATGAATTAAGACTCTAATAATGGAGTTTCACATCAAGAAAGTGGGCAAAAGATTACATAATGCTCACAATTAATGATGGAAAAAGCAGGCTTTAATCTGCAATTAAAAATTATGAACCCAGTGATCCCTTCAAGATTTTAAACAGGGGCTGCAAAGAATATGACATTGACCACTACTTTTTCTTGACGACTTGGTTAGTGGTTACGTGAAGATTACATAAAAGATTTAATCAAAAATTATTCTTAAAATATGACATGAATACAGTATTTTTTTTGTACATACAGTAAGAATTAATCCAAATTATTTTATAATCCAAAATGAAAAACTGATTATTGCTGACAGAGTAATGAAATTACCATTTAGGTTCCAATATAAATAATTTACCAGTTTTTATTTCTTTCAGATAATAAAATATAGGTAAATTTGTAACATTGGTCACAAAGTATTACAAAGTCACTACATTTCTTTGTCAGTAGATTCATGTTGGAATCTTTTCTCCAAAGATTTTGTATAACATTCTGCAGATTCAATCCCAATGGTTCATAGTCAATGCAAGGGATCTGTTCTAAATCTGCTGTATTACCAGTATTATCATCATCAGGCACATTGCTACATGATCTTACTAGGGGCTGTATTACCAGTATTATCATCATCAGGCACATTGCTACATGATCTTACTAGGGGCTGTATTACCAGTATTATCATCATCAGGCACATTGCTACATGATCTTACTAAGGGCTGTATTACCAGTATTATCATCATCAGGCACATTGCTACATGATCTTACTAGGGGCTGTATTACCAGTATTATCATCTTCAGGCACATTGCTACATGATCTTACTAGGGGCTGTATTACCAGTATTATCATCTTCAGGCACATTGCTACATGATCTTACTAGGGGCTGTATTACCAGTATTATCATCATCAGGCACATTGCTACATGACCTTACTAGGGGCTGTATTACCAGTATTATCATCTTCAGTATTACCAGTATTATCATCATCAGGCACATTGCTACATGATCTTACTAAGGGCTGGAAAAATTAGCATTGAATGTTTGCCTTCCTTTTGGATTACTGATCCTGGTTATATTATTGATCCATCTAGCATGCAAAAGTGAGTGAAAATGATGTAAATTCTCATAAACAAGTTGTTGTAACTAGGCAACTTGCTTGTGTCATATTGCCACACTTCAACTGCATATTATTTTGATAAGCATCTCACCGATATAAAAAGTTTTAACTATCAACAACTGTACTGATCAAAAAGTTGTGGTGCACAACACCAGTTATCTGTGGGAAACAAGGGATATTAAGTAAAATTCAATGATCATCCCAAAAGTGGAGCTTACCTCCTCAGATGGCAGTTGACTCTTAAATTCCTCCATTTTGCTCTCAGTATCGTGAATGATGCCTTCAGCTTGGTTCACAGTCTCAACCAAATCCTGAAAGAAAATAAATTGTTTATTCACAAACATGAATCCTCTCACCAACAGTAGCACACTCGAAGTAGTCAACAACATACAGACTAGTAAAGAGTCTGTAAAGAGAAAAATACCAGAATTACTAAAGCCTGAAAATAAGGTCACAGTGACATACTTTTGGTATGGTGGAGCTACCCTCCAAGCGATGCATCCAGATACCAATTTTCATGTGTAAGTGAAATCAGATAAAGATATTGAGGGTGTAATAAACAGATAGCTAAAAATATGAAAAGTCATTCAAGCATGAAAATGAGGTTACAGTGACCTGGTTTTGGTATGATTGATTAGTACCATCCTTGAAATGCCTCCACATTCCAAGTTTCATGATTGTAGGTGAAATAGGGAAATGGGAGCCAAGTGCCTTTCCAAAGGCCTGGATGGGTAATGAATCCGTGACCCAAGTCCAGCACTCTACCAACTGACCTAGCGCAGCTCCCACATTGATTTAGTGTTGCTATAGTTGAGATACTCCTGTCAAGATGCATCCACATAACAATTTACAAGAGTGAAGGTAAAATACATTCCACCATATCAAAGTGTCACAAACGAAAAATGCAGAAAATTCAACGTCACATTGGCCTCATTTAGGTATGGTTGTTACTTTCTTTGAGATGCAAACGTACCAATTTTCACAAGTGTTGCTGAAACAGGGTCCAGAATATCGAGGATGCAGCAAAACTAACGGCTGAAATATCAGAAGTCACTATAGTGTGAAAATTGGATCACACTGACCAAGTTTTGGTAAGGTCAAGTTAATTTTATTGAGCTGTATCCATATAATTTTCAGGAGTGCAGGTGAAATAGGGTCCAAGATATTGAAGGTATAACAAATGAACAAATGATAATACAAAAGTCACTGAGGTGTAAAAATTGGGTCAAACTAACACAGTTTTGGAAAATTAACAAATAAATGTACAATGTTATTCAAGCATGAAAGCATGACGCAGTTTTTGTATGGTTGAGTTACTTTTGTTGAGATATATTCACATACAAATTTTCATTAGTGTATGTGAATAGAATCCAAGATACCGTGATGTAATGAACAAACAGCTGAAATATAAGCAAAGTCACTGAAATGTGCAAATTATGTCACAACGACTTAGTTTTGGTATGGCAGAGTAACTTTTGTCACGATGTATATAAATGCCAATTTTCATTAGTGTAGGTGAAACTGGGTCCATGATATTGAGAGTGTAGTGAAAGAAACAGCTGAAAAGACAAAGTCACTCGAGTGTGCAAATTAGGTCACAGTGACATAGTTTTGATATGACTGGGTTGCTTTTGGCCAGATGTATCTATATGCCACTTTTATGAGTGCAGTTGAAATAGTCGAAGATATTGAGGTTGCAACGAACAATGAAAATACAAAGGTCAGTCAAGCTTGCAAATTAGGTCATAGTAACTCAATTTTGGCATGGTCGAGTTACTCTTTCTGAAATGCATGCACAAACCAGTTGTAAATAAGATCAGAGATATTAAGGGCACAACAGAATTTTGAGAGGGTAACAAACAAATAGATATAAGGTCTCAATGGCAAGGGGATAACAATACTAAACCTGTCCATCCTTACAATATAAATGCTTATACGTTTGAACTCTCAACTCAGATGAGGTTTAAAGTCAACAGGATAAATGTCTCATTGGTATGAGTCATTCTTCTGCTGGAAATCATAATGTCATCATTGCCAAGGAGTCCAAAACAGCTGAGTATTGAATTTTTTTTTATTTGCAAACAAATATCTATAATTGTGTAAAGAAATTCTGATCAATCATTATTACAACACTGCACATATTTTATACTACCCTGTAACAGTACATTTTCTCAACAATAATTCTATTTTACCTTTTCTTCAGTTATATATTACACATTTTTCATTTTAATCTCAAAGATGTATTAGTTTGCTCATTTTTTTTATATAATTTGTTCTAATGAAAATTACACCTTGTATTGTAAAATTTATTTTGTATATGTTTTTTTTCATTTTTGCAAGGGGAAGAACTCTAACCCCAAAACTGTCATTTTTAATATACAATATCTTGGATTACTGCCCTTGCTTTAATTTTGAGAGAGTTTGATTTGGTTTTGTTGGTTTAACACCATTTTTCAGCAAAGGATAAGCTATACATGGCGGCAAGTATATTTGGTGGAGGAAGAACCCGGAAAACACCCAGGAAGAACCACCAACCTACTGGAAGCTACTGGCAAGCTTTCTCACATACCCACACTGGCTGAGCCGAAGCTCGAATCCACGCGGACAGATGTGAGATGTCGGTGATCTGTAAAAGCGAGCACCTTAGACCATCCAACCCCCCATGACCCCATTATGAGGCAAAGAGAACATGTATTTCAAAAGCCAAAAAAGTTGTTTACAAATTGCATACTATTTGAGAACTATTTCTCACCGCAATAAATTTTATTAATATGCACAGATCTTACTCATAATAAAATTCACTGGACATATTAATGACTTAGGTCTATTTACCAAGTTTACTCAATATCGGATCTAAATCACAGTCTCTGGACCAGTAACAACTTCAGCCAATCAGATACAAGATCACGTTATTAATATGTGTGGTTCTCACTCATTATCAAACTCCTGCAAGATTTTCTTCATATAAGCCTATGTACCAAGTTCTATCAAAATCAGATCAGAAATATGACCTCCAAAGTTGTAACAAGCTCAGCCAATTCTGATGCAAGATCACCCCATCAATATGTGTGGATCTCGCTCTTTATCGAACTCAAAGAGCTTGATAGTACGAGTAATACCTCAAGTCTGATCAAATTCAGATAAATAAAATGTCTTCCAAAATGAAAAGTTCAGCCAATAACATGCAAGATCACCTCATTAACATGCATATATCTCACTCATTATTGATCTTATCCAAGATCTTCATACGAGTATATATTTTAAGTTTGATCAAAATCAGATCAGAAATAAGGACTCCAGAGTGGAAAAAAGCTCAGGCAATAAGATGCAAGATAATCCCATCAATATGTATGGATCTCGCTCATTACTGAACCTGTCCAAGATATTGATGATGTAAACATATATTCCAAGTTTAATCAAAATCAGATCAGAAATAAAGTCTCCAGAGTGGTAATACACTCAGCCATCAGATGCAGCATTATCTCATCAATATGCATAGATCTCGCTCATATTCGAACTCATCTGAGATACTGATGATATAAACCTAATTTTAAAATTTGATCAGAATCAGATCAAAAACATGACCTCGAGAGTGGCAATCTGCAAATGTTTATGGACAAAATGCTCAATCTATTAATTTTCCATAGGAATGGAAGTGAATTCTTCAGCAAATAAATGGATGTGTGAAGAAAATTAAGCATCACCTGCAAAACTCGTATTATTTATGATGAAGATAATAACTTTCTGCAACAAAGCTGTGCTCAGAAAAGTCTGTCAACATATATCCTGTTAAAAAGGATACAATACTGATGACGAAAAATTGTGACATCATAGCACAAAGATATGCTGTAATGATTCAAATACATTACTACTTAATGGTGGCTGATAAACTCTACATATATGCTCCATGTAAATGGTCTACCTCAAGTAAAATGAGTCTCTTGATGGGACATATGCTTTATTGACTGAAAAGAATTTTGCGGAATCAAAGATAAGACCATTTCTTCATTTAAACTGCTCAGTGTTGATACTGTCTCTGACCTCTTAAACAACAAGATTTTCAAATTGGCCACTATGGTAACCATATCAGATGTAATCTGCACCATTTTCATTCAGGGCCAACTTGTGATCATGAGAAGTCAATTGGTGAAAACCCCAATGTGACCATCCATTCAGAAAAATTTGCTATAACAAGATTTTCAAGATGGCCATATAGTGACCATATTGGATGTCAGATCAGCACCTATTTTTATTTACAACCAACTAGACATCATAAGAAGTCTATTAATGAAAACCCCATGTTGCTGTGGCCATCCATTTAGGAAAAGTAGCTACAAGATTTTCAAAATGGCCATCATGCCAGCAATATTGTATGTCAGATTGGCTTCATTTTAATTTAGTACCAACCAGACATCTCTTTTGGTGAAAATGCATTATTTAGGAGAAGTAGTGAACAAACAATTTGGCAGCCATAATGGAGGTTTGATCAGCACCATTTTCATTTAGTACCAAGCAGACATCACAAGTCTTTTAGTGAAAACTCCATGCATATACAACTATCCATTCAGAAGGATTAGTGAATAAGATTTTCAAGATGACTCCCCAGAGGCCATATTGGATATCAGATTAGTACCATTTTCATTTATGAACAACTAGACATCACAAGTCTTTTAGTGAAAACCCAATGTCAGTATGAATATCCATTCAGAAGAATTAGCAATAACAAGATTTCTAAGATGGCCACTATGGTGACCATAATGAATGTCCAAGGGCCACCATTTTCATTTAGGACCTACAACACCTTGGAATGAATGTGTAATGTTTCGTAGCAATAACAAACTTGTGTTAAAGGATGCTACATTTCAAGTAGATTATGCTATAGGCTACAAATTGCCGATTTCTGAAGTCAAAATGCTCCATCTATTAATTTTCCATAGGGATGGAAGTGAATTCTTCAGCAAATAAATGGATGTGTGAAGAAAAATAAATATCACCTGCAAAACTCGTATTATTTATGATGAAGATAATAACTTTCTGCAACAAAGCTGTGCTCAGAAAAGTCTGTCAACATATATCCTGTTAAAAAGGATACAATACTGATGACGAAAAATTGTGACATCATAGCACAAAGATATGCTGTAATGATTCAAATACATTACTACTTAATGGTGGCTGATAAACTCTACATATATGCTCCATGTAAATGGTCTACCTCAAGTAAAATGAGTCTCTTAACTTGTGTTAAAGGATGCTACATTTCAAGTAATTTATGCTAAAGGCTATAAATTGCCAATTTCTGAAGTCAAAATGCTCCATCTATTAATTTTCCGTACGGATGGAAGTGAACACTTGAGCAAATAAATGGATGTGTACAAACTTTTTCTTCTTGTATAGTAATTATTCAATGTAATGTTTTACCCCTCACAAGTAAATATACTGTATATAGCCTACTCTTGAGTTGAAAAGGTTTGTAATTTATAAATGCATCAACAGTAATCTTGCCTTCTTTTTCTTATCCACTTCAGCATATCTCTCTGCATTCCTAACCATGTTCTCAATCTCATCTTTGCTGAGACCTCCAGAAGACTGGATCACAACTGTTGGTAAAAAAAATAAAAATGGCATTGGGTATTTCAAAATTACAATTGGTAGGGTTATAGTTAATCTGAATCATATGGACCATCTTTTCCTTTGGCAACATCTCTTCAGGAGATAAACGACTAATGAAAATCAGCACTATATGACCTTCCATACATTTTTTTTTGCAATCAGATTCCAATCAATCAGTTATGTAATCATACATTTTCTTCCCTACTCTCAGAAGTGTCATGTTCTTCTGGTCTGAATGTAACAAGATGCAAGAACTGGAATATTTTCTAAACACCAAACACCGAATGTACCCTGTATTACGAAGAAGACAAAAACCTTCATTCACATTATGTGCTATAAAACAGTATTTTTTACTCACTGTGATGTATACTATGTTCTAAGCTGGAAAATAAAAAGGGAAGTAACACCTCGTTATTTTCTTTGGTTACTCTAATACATAAACCACACCTGAAAATCAGGAATACAGTACTTATCCAAAAAAAAGTCCCATTCCTGTAAAGGGTGGTGGGGGAGGGTGTGTGTGTAATAACATATGACAGGGCAGCTTACTTTGTTGTTCTTTTCCTGTTCCTTTGTCTCTGGCTGACACATTTACAATACCATTAGCATCAATATCAAATGTCACTTCAACCTGGGGGACACCTCTAGGCGCTGGGGGAATTCCCACCTAAAATTCAATTTACATGATCAATTAATCATGAAGAAAACTTAATATTATCTGCAAAACTCGTATTATTTATGAAGATAATAACTTTCTGCAACAAAGCTGTGCTCAGAAAAGTCTGTCAACATATATCCTGTTAAAAAGGATACAATACTGATGACGAAAAATTGTGACATCATAGCACAAAGATATGCTGTAATGATTCAAATACATTACTACTTAATGGTGGCTGATAAACTCTACATATATGCTCCATGTAAATAGTCTACCTCAAGTAAAATGAGTCTCTTGATGGGACATATGCTTTATTGACTGAAAAGAATTTCGTGGAATCAAAGATAAGACCATTTCTTCATTTAAACTGCTCAGTGTTGATACTGTCTCTGAACTCTTAAACGACAAGATTTTCAAATTGGCCGCAATGGTAACCATATCAGATGTAATCTGCACCATTTTTATTCAGGGCCAATTTGAGATCATGAGAAGTCATTTGGTGAAAACCCCATTATGACCATCCATTCAGAAAAATTTGCTATAACAAGATTTTCAAGATTGCCATATAGTGACCATATTGGATGTCAGATCAGCACCTATTTTTTATTTCAGTTTTTATCAGTTTAGTACCATTTTCATTTATGAACAACTAGATATCATGTCTTTTAGTGAAAACCAAATGTCAGTATGAAGACTGTAGTATCATTTATTTTCGTGGGGCTAAATTTTCGTGGTTTTGTAAAAAAATACTTTTGTGGGTTCTTAAATTCGTGGTTTTGCCTGTCAAAGTTTTCATATTACTAAGTGTTTAATTTCATGGTTTAACCTCTAAAATACCCAAAATAAAGAATAAAAAAGAATAAAACTCTGCCGATGCAAATGGCGGTCACTTGAATGTTTATAACAATACTTTCACATGTATAAGCACAAATCAAAAACCTGAAAAATTCAATACTGACACCGTGTTTTTGTCCAAGTGAATAACATCAATGGAAGCCGACACAGCCAACAACACTAAAACAATACTACCGCCTCTATGATCACAGACAACACACATGTCAAGGTCAATCACTTACACTGTGTTTTCATCTAAGTTCTCAGCATCAAAGGAAGCCGATGCAGACTACAACACTAAGTCCATCGGTTATTAAAGTAACCTGTATGATCTCTAACTTAAACCACTATCCATAAAGGGAACAAAACACCTGACCGGCTGCCCTTTGCTCAATGCAATCAGCAGACAGTGGTAATTTCTGATGTGTCTAGAGCCCATCAATGTGAGAAGATGCTAACTAAATTTAAAGACAGTGGAATCAAGCGTTTGTTCAACTTCAACCACTAGACTTGACAATAAATAAAGAGTACAAAGAATAATTAAAATCACACTTCCACAACTGGTATGCTAAACAGGTCATGGATGCCATCATGAAAAAAAGGAAGATGCTACTGGCGACGATCACTGATTGCAACCTCATTAATCAAGCCAATTCGGACTGAATAGATAATTGCAGCTCATGCGACAATGAGTGAAAGATGCGACCTAATTATCAGTGGTTTGGAGAAAGCTGGACTTGTTTAATTCTGCCATTTGGGGATTATTTACCTGACAAGCATTTGTGTGTACATCGAGACTTGTTTGACACAATGTTGATACAGTGGCTTTGTCCGAAAATCAGTGAAGTGTGAGCTTTAAAACTCTGCTGTAATTAGTGCATATACGTAGTGTTTCATTAATAATAGTGCTTCAAGCAATAGTTCTAGTATTCTACAGGCTTGTTGTTCTTTTGGATTAAAAATGCATGGATAAAATGAAATGTGGTTTTAGGAGGATTTAAATTGTTCAAGAACAGTTGTACTCGCGTGAAGGATCGATTTTAATAAGCATTTAATTTAATTTTCATATACTATTATTTTTTATTATTCTTTCTTTCATTTTCAACATTACTAGTGTTTGAATACCTTATGCTTTTTCTCATTCCTCTCTCTCCTTACTTATCTCGCATATCGATTTAAGGCAGTGAGTGGAAATTACAGCTATCAGATATCTTATTGACACATGTGCATTGAAACAATATAAAATGCTTTATAATTCTTTTTTCAAAGGTTTAAAATAAAACAAACATGTGTAAAAGCTAATATTTTATTTCCAAATTACAGTATTGACATTGATTTATGAAATACTAGTAGGTTCCTTAATCTCTAGGAACGACACACAGTAAGAAAATGAGCCGGGGCAAATTTTTCGTTGGGTATTTAAATTCGTGGTTCGGGGCAACAACTTAAAACCATGAAAATTGGTCCCCCACGAAAACTGATGATACTACAGTATCCATTCAGGAGTAACAGTAACAAGATTTCTAAGATGGCCACTATGGTGGCCATAAGTCCAAGGGCCACCATTTTCATTTAGGACCTACAAGACCTTGGAATGAATGTGTACAGTTTCGTAGCAATAACAAATTTGTGTTAAAGGATGCAGGATGCCACATAAACTCTTCTGGTCCATGACCAGTATAGTCAAGAATTGCTGTTGTGGCCTCAAAACTTTAACCAGGTTATCTACTTGTTCCCTTGATAAAATCTGTAACATTTCATGGTTTCAAGTCAAATAGTGTTTGTACTACTGGTCTAAAATTTATTTGGGACCAACTTGCAGCAGACTGACAACAGCAAAACAATACCTACCCTTCTGCTATTAGAGTGGGGACAAAAAATAAAGAAGTAAAAGAAAATTCAATGAACATAATGAATAGCACATACAACACATTGATATTAGTCGAAAGTTTACATGACACCTGCTTGTAATCTCTCTATACTTGGTTACAGGATTCATCTTCTAATCAGAATGGAAGACCTATTAGTTACACATGCGTGTAATCCCTCTATACTTGGTTATAGGATTTCATGTTCCAATCAGAATGGAAAACCTATCAGTGGCACCAGCTTATAATCTTTCTATACCTGGTTATAGGATTTCATCTACCAATCAGAATGGAAGACCTATCGATGACACCTGCTTGTAATCTTTACACTTGGTTATAGGATTTCATCTACCAATCAGAATAGAAGATTTATCAATAATACCTACTTGTAATCTCTATACTTTGTTGTAGGATTTCATCTACCAATTAGAATGGAAGACTTATCAACAGCTGAACACATGGAACATGCTGGGGTTTTGGGTTTTTTAAAAAAAAAATGAAAACATTGGAACATGCTCAGTGAGCAAAATAAACCCCACAAAGGAAAACATTTACCTATTGTGACCTTTTGACTTGTACACATTAAGTGGTATAAAATTAATGTGCATTGTGAAATCAGGAAAATCAGCCAACAAAAGGTTGGGAGAAAACAAATGTATCTTTCTTACATACCAGCTGGAACTGTCCAAGCAGTTTGTTGTCAGAAGCCATCTCTCGTTCTCCCTGGAACACCTTTATTTCCACCTGGGTCTGCCCATCTGCAGCCGTTGAGAAGATCTATAGAAGAAGACAATAGATACACAGTATTTATATTCATGACTTGCAGTCAAAATTACACTAAGACTGTGCACTGAACACCTTGTTTTGACTCTATCTTCTACAAAAACAAGCCCTATATGAACATACTTCAGTTCTATCATTGAAGGATCATAGCAATATCAATAAATTTAGCTCTGTCGTTTTCATCATTAGTATGTTCATCTTTCACCACAACTTGAGACTGAAATGGGGAGAAAATGTCAAGTCTTGGTCCAAGCATATGTTTGGGTGTTGTTTAATTCCGAGTTCTGGATAAGCAGCTTATTTTTGTATTTTACACAGACAAGTCGACTACCTGGTAACAATGCGTAACAAACTTTTTAATGCAATCAAATTATCCAAAACAATATAATTGAAACATTTCGTCTAAAGTTGTCAGCATACTGTTCCTGCTGTAAGCACAGTCAATGTTGTACAATGGCTTTTTTTAAACAATATAAACCATGCTTATGTTTTTTGGTTCAAGTTCCAAAAATGTTCTGTGCATGTGTGAAAGGATTGTATTTGATCACTGTGAGAACACCGACTTGAATAGAGCAATAAAACCAAATGCACCATGGACTAGTCTTGGTCACTAAGGCATCTGATGCATTCAAAAAGGCATGATTAGCATCTTGATGATTAAGACTCAGTCTTGTAGTGCAAGTTTTGTGTTTTGCATTGTTTAACAAATACCTGATAAAATTTCAAAAAATGCAATTAGTTTCAAATCAAGGAGTAAAACACCAAATGTATTCAATTCTTATCTAGAGTTCCATGATTGCACAAATAAATTTGAAGTTTCAATTGCTTATTATCCCAATTTCATTCACCTCTGATTAGGAATATGTTATTCTTGGAATAAGCAAGAAAGTGTTTTGCACCTTGTACTCATTCTAACAGCTTCTGCAAAAATGCTATCAGAAAGTTTAAAGTTGTTCATTCAGGGTGAACCATTAAGTTTTCTGCCCTTTTAATTTATAATTATACAAAAGCTTGCCAATGAATGTAACTTGCAATATCAGCTACTCAAAACATACAATATTCACATTCGAGTCAAATTACACTCCTAACACAGTGCATTCAAGACCTTGTTTTGACGATACACGGTGCATTCAATATCTTAAACAAAAATAAGGCCAACATACTTCAGTCCTATCATTAAAGGATCATTACTATTTCATTTAAATTTAGCTCTGTCGTTTTCATCATTAGTATGTTCATCTCTCACCGAAACTTGAGATTTGAAATAGGGGGGGAAAATTTAAAGTCTTGGTCCCAGCAGGTGTTTGAGTCTTGGTTAATTATCATATATACTCGCGTATAAGCCGATACCAACTGCAAACTGCACAGATCCAGATCTGCCGTCGCATAATGCGCCGGCAGATTTGGGTCTATGCAGTTTGCAAGGACTAATCAGTAGAAGAAACAACATAGACCCTAATCTGCCGGCGCATTTTGCAGCGGCAGATCAGGGTATATGTTGTTTGCATTTGGACTATAGTTATAAACGAGTATATACGGTACAGAGATAAAACTAAAGTCCCATTGTTTGTAATCCTAATTTCATTCACCTGTTTGTAATCCTAATTTCATTCACCTGTTTGTAATCGCAATTTCATTCACCTGTTTGTAATCGCAATTTCATTCACCTGTTCCCTCTGCAGGTTTGGAGATGTAAAATAGGCTTGATGCAAACTCCTGCATGTCACAAGACATGACTAACGGAGACAACAAAAAAATTCCCCGGGAAGAATCCTGTGGTGATGTTCACACTGAGAAGATCTTGAACTTTTTGCAAGAATGCAGATTATATAACAAATTTAATTTTATATTTTAAGGATTTTACCCTTTTTACCTTCATCTTTGTTTTGTATCCCTTGGTCTACTATTACTACCAAATTTGTCATGCTTATATCGACGTAGAGATAAAAAATAAACGTACATGTCGACAGAAGCCCTTGGTCCCAGCTTGAACAAATCCTTTGTTTTCTAATCATTTATGTCGACAAGCTGCCAGCTCCGACCCATACTTTGTTCAACAATTAGTTGATCTTGCCGCCAAGCTTTAATTTTGCTGCCGGATCATTTATGTCGACAAGCGGCCAGTTCCTACCTGTACTTTGTTCAACAATTAGTTGATCTTGCCGCCAGGTTTAATGTCTCGGTGGATTAAAAAATAGGCTTTAGTTTGTTCCTATAAAGTTGGCCTCTCGAGGCGACTTAAATAACACATGTACCCTTCATCAAAGCAAGCCGGTTACAATGTTCAATAAAAACAATCCACCCTTCATTAAAAAAAATCAACACCAAACTTGAATAAAAGCAATGAAATCTGATCGATTGTTGCATTTTCCAAAGTGATCGGTGATTAAAACAAGTTTATTGTGCTGTGAAAGTTTCCTTTTTAACTTTATTTATGTTTACGATGGCTACCAACAGCAGCGTAAAACGCAGATTAAATTTACAGTCTCTGGAAACTAAATATCTGGCTGTTAAGGAAGTTGAAGGTGGGGCATCTCGCAAAGATGTCTGTGAAAAGTTTTCACTTAAACATAACACCCTGTCATGATGGATGATAAACTAAAAAGTTGTTCTCCACATTTTTTTTTTTTTACACTGGTGGCGGACCAGTAAAAAAAAAAAAAAAGAACAACTTGTTGGTCTAGATGGATGAAAGCTGCTGAGTCTATATAGAAAGGCTACGTTGAAGGTAAATTAATCATATCAACTGCATATCTATTGTTCAATTTTATGTACTTTTCACGATGACTTCCGTAAATAAATACATGTTTTCATTTCCCTGTGAATAGCCCCATCCCCTTGGTAGCCTCAGTAAGATGGGAACATGTCTTGTTTCAGGCTGACCAAAATCCAGGCCAATTTAAGTACATGTACATGTACTTTGTAGCATGTAAATAACAACTATGCAACCATGTGCTACTGGCTACAATGAATATCGTAGTGAATTGTGTAGACGTGTTAGATCAAATGACAACCATTTTTTATACACGTGTTTCCTATCAGGATGTAACTGATGCGTACATTTTCTAACATGAGACCCATACACGAATTCATGGATTTTTCATATACATGCACTTAACGCATTGTGGATTTTATTACACAAAGGTAACCAAAATGTAATTTGTCAATATAGAAGTATATTTCACACTGGTTTTGTCTTCATGTACTCAAAATTTCCATTGTTTGTTTTCTCAAAGTGTAAATCCAGCTCACTGATGACAGGTCACCCCATATAGATGAATTTAACTTGTATGCAGGTCCAAGAGAAATGTGCTTTTTTTCAGCCCCCCCCCCCCCCAACACTTATGTCGACAATATTTCCTCAGGCCCGAGTATGTCGACATAAACGGGTAGGACTGTATATAGTCACAATTGTGCTGATGTGCTGTTAAACCCGGTCTTTGTTTTGTATGCATTTTTGGGAATTTCTAAACTTGCTTGGCACTATATAGTCACAATTGTGCTGATGTGCTGTTAAACCCTGTCTTTGTTTTGTATGCCTTTTTGGAGATTTCTAAACTTGCTTGGCACTGTATAGTCATGATTGTGCTGATGTGCTGTTACACCCTGTCTTTGTTTTGTATGCCTTTTTGGGGATTTCTAAACTTGCTTGGCAATGTATAGTCACGATTGTGCTGATGTGCTGTTAAACCCTATACATACATATGTTGTTCACTCTTCTGCAAAAATGCAGTAAAAAAGTTTCAAGTCGCTCATTTAGGGAGAACCATTTATGATTATGTTCACTAGACTTTAAGTGTACAATTTTTCATTTAATATAACTACAAGCATCAGCTACTGAAAATGTAAAGTATTCACATTCAAATCTGATAGGCAAATTACACTAACACACTGCATTCAACACCTTGTTTTGACTGTATCTTCAATAAAAACAAGCCCTATATGAACATACTTCAGTCCTATCATTGAAGGATCATTACAATATCAAAATATTTAGCTCTACTGCATTCATCATTAGCATGTTCATCTCTTACCACAATCTGAGACTGAAATGAGAAAATTGTAAGTCTTGGTCCAAGCATGTGTTTGGGTAATCATGGTTCATACAGACATTTCATCAGGAAATTTAAGTGATTTTCAAGGACTTTTTGATCACAAAAAAATGATTTTCAAGCAGCATAATTAATGGTGTCTAAACTTGATAAGAATGTTGATTATGATGTGTAGGGTTCACAGAACTTCAGATTTATATATTGGACAATAATACTTAAATACATCTGCTGAACTAGTTTTGGTGAAGACACTTTAGCAAATGGGACTTGGGGTGTGGGGCATAGGCATACAATAATCTCATCTACTTCTGTCTGGGAGTTAGCAGTCTAATTTGCTCAAGTTTCCGACTCCCTCTAGACTTTTTCATGTTTAAATAAAAAGGTCTCTGAATTCATTCCTAATTCCTATTGTTGATATTTATTTCTATTTGTACTTTACTCTATTGCAATGATATATGGCAAGGGGCTCCAGAGCAATTTGACCATTGATCCAATGTCTATTTCCATTCAACAAACACAACACACTCTTTGTTTATCACTTGGCAACCTTACACACACACACACTCTGATGGCAATTGCTTTTGAAAATATTATTCATATTACTGAGTACTTGATGGAAATTTTTATCGCCTAAATGGCTCATTTAACATGGCATCCATTCATTTAAACATCACGAGGTGGTTACAATCACAAATGAGGCTGAGTGTAGGTCCAATGAGACTTGGAAGTCTTAATGAATATGCAAGTGACCCAACACAGAAGAACAATTTCAAGAAGATCATTTACTAGCCTTTGTTTTTTAATGGATCTCTATTTTTTTAAAATATTTATATATCAGTAAATTAATGTTTTCCAATGAAATCTGTTTGTTTCAAAATTCAAGCTCTTTTCAAAGAGTAGCGAGCATTTTCGAGCACTTTTCCAGTATTTATTGGAGCCAACCTCAAATTATACACTTTTCAAGGTAACTACCAATATTCAAGCACTTGTCAAGATTATGCAAACCCTGGTATTTTGTTGTTTGGTTCCACAGCTAATTTGCATACAACCCCAATTTTATTACTCGTGTTCCTTCTGTGAGTTGGATAATGCTAAATAGGCTTATTACACCCTCCTGCATATCCCAATTTTATTACTCGTGTTCCCTCTGTGAGTTGGATAATGCTAAATAGGCTTATTACACCCTCCTGCATATCCCAATTTTATTACTCGTGTTCCCTCTGTGAGTTGGATAATGCTAAATAGGCTTATTACACCCTCCTGCATATCCTTAGAGGAGACTAATGGAGGCAACCTTTTGCCAAGGAATGTCTCCTGTGATACTGTTCACACTGAGAAGATTTTGGACTTTTTGAAAGAGTATGGATTACAGGGTTGCATTAAAAATGTGACTTTCTATTTTCACGATATACATTTTTTGTTTTCCTTTCTCTTAGTTTTGTATGCCCATTTTGGGGACATCTAAATTTACTCAGCACTATAAAGCCCAAGACTGTTCTGATGTGCCGTTAAACCCTATATATATATACATACATAAACACACACACACACACATATATACATCATTCACCCATGTTTAGGAACATGTTCCTGCTGGCCTAACCAACGAGTGATTTGTCCCTTGTACTTGCTCATTCTAACAGCTTCTACAAAAATGCTATCAGAAAGTTTCAAATTGTTTATTCAGGGTGAACCATCAAGTTTTTTGCCATTTTAATTTATAATTATGCAACATTTTGCCGTTTAATGTAACTTGCAACATCAGCTGTTCAAAACATTCAATATTCACATTCAAGTCAAATTACACGAACACAGGGCATTCAATACCTTGTTTTGACTCTATTGTCTACAAAAATAAGCCCTATATGAACATACTTCAGTCCTATCATTGAAGGATCATTACTATTTCATTAAATTTAGCTCAGTTGTTTTCATCATTAGTATGTTCATCTCTCACCACAACCTGAGATCGAAATGGGGACAAAATGTTATCATATACACTCATGTATAAGCAGATACCAACCGCAAACTGCATAGACCCAGATCTGCAGTTGCATATTGCACTGGCAGATCTGGGTCTATGCAGTTTGTAAGGACTAATAAGTAGAACAAACAACATAGACCCTGATCTGCTGTTGCATTATGCGATGGCAGATCAGGGTCTATGTTGTTTGCATTTGGACCCAGGTTATACACAAGTATATATTGGTAAGTCTTGGTTCAAGCATGTGTTTGGGTGTTGTTTAATTCAGAGCCCTAGATAAACAGCATATTTGTGTATTGTACAACTCGGACAATTGGACTAAAAATGCATGACAAAATTTTTAATGCAAATCAAATTATGCAAAACAAGATCATTTTAAACATTTAGTATAAAGTTTTCAGCATACTGTTCCTGCTGTAAGCACAGTCAATGTTGTACAATGGCTTTTTTTTAAAAATATAAACCATGCTTATGCTATCGGTTAAAGTTCCAGATGTTCCGTGCACATGTGAAAGGATTGTATTTGATCACTGTGAGAACACCAACTCAAATACAGTGATATAAACAAAAGCACCCGGGACTAGTCTTGGTCACTAAGGTATCTGATGCATTCAAAAAGGCATGATTAGCATCTTGATGATTAAGACTCAGTCTTGTAGTGCAAGTTTTGTGTTTTGCATTGTTTAACAAATACCACATCAAATTTTTAAAAAATGCAATTAGTTTCAAATCAAGGAGTAAAACACCAAATGTATTCAATTCTTATCTAGAGTTCCGTGATTGCACAAATAAATTTGAAGTTCAATTGCTTATTATCCCAATTTCATTCACCTCTGATTAGGAATATGTTGTTCTTGGAATAAGCAAGAAAGTGTTTTGCACCTTGTACTCATTCTAACAACAACTGCAAAAAATGCTATCAGAAAGTTTCAAGTTGTTCATTCAGGGTGAACCATTAAGTTTCCTGCCTTTTTAATTTATAATTATGCAAAAGCTTGCCAATGAATGTAACTTGCAATATCAGCTACTCAAAACATACAATATTCACATTCGAGTCAAATTACACTCCTAACACAGTGCATTCAAGACCTTGTTTTGAAGATACACAGTGCATTCAAGACCTTGTTTTGACTATATCTTGAACAAAAATAAGGCCTATATGAACATACTTCAGTCCTATCATTAAGGATCATTACTATTTCATTTAAATTTAGCTCTGTCGTTTTCATCATTAGTATGTTCATCTCTCACCGAAACTTGAGATTTGAAATAGGGGGGAAAATTTAAAGTCTTGGTCCCAGCAGGTGTTTGGGTCTTGGTTAATTATCATATATACTCGCGTATAAGCCGATACCAACTGCAAACTGCACATATCCAGATCTGCCGTCGCATAATGCGCCGGCAGATTTGGGTCTATGCAGTTTGCAAGGACTAATCAGTAGAAGAAACAACATAGACCCTAATCTGCCGGCGCATTTTGCAGCGGCAGATCAGGGTATATGTTGTTTGCATTTGGACTATAGTTATAAACGAGTATATACAGTACAGAGATAAAACTAAAGTTCCCATTGTTTGTAATCCAAGTTTCATTCACCTGTTTGTAATCCTAATTTCATTCACCTGTTTGTAATCCTAATTTCATTCACCTGTTCCCTCTGCAGGTTTGGAGATGTAAAATAGGCTTGATGCAAACTCCTGCATGTCACAAGACACGACTAAAGGGGCTATCTTTGTTTTGTATTCCTTTTTGGGGACATCTTTGTTTTGTATGCCATTTTAGGGATATCTTTGTTTTGTATGCCTTTTTGGGGACATCTTTGTTTTGTATGCCATTTTAGGAATATCTTTGTTTTGTATGCCTTTTTGGGGACATCTTTGTTTTGTATGCCTTTATGGGGGCTATCTTCGTTTTGTATGCCTTTTTTGGGGGATATAATTGCTTTGTATGCCTTTTTGGGGGCCATCTTCGTTTTGTAGGCCTTTTGGGGGATATCCTTGTTTTGTATGCCTTTTTGGGGGCCATCATCGTTTTCTAAACCTTTTGGGGGATATCCTTGTTTTGTATGCCTTTTTGGGGGCCATCTTCGTTTTGTAGGCCTTTTGGGGGATATCCTTGTTTTGTATGCCTTTTGGGGCTATCTTTGTTTTGTATGCCTTTTTGGGGGCTATCTTCGTTTTGTAGGCCTTTTGGGGGATATCCTTGTTTTGTATGCCTTTTTGGGGGCCATCTTCGTTTTGTAGGCCTTTTGGGGGATATCCTTGTTTTGTATGCCTTTTTGGGGCCATCTTTGTTTTGTATGCCTTTTTGGGGGCCATCTTCGTTTTATAGGCCTTTTGGGGAATATCCTTGTTTTGTATGCCTTTTTGGGGCCATCTTTGTTTTGTATGCCTTTTTGGGGGCCATCTTAGTTTTGTATGCCTTTTTGGGGGCTATCTTTGTTTTGTATGCCTTTGTAGGGATATCTTTGTTTTGTAGGCCTTTTTGGAATATCTAAACTTGCTTGTCACTATATAGTTGTGATTGTGCTGATGTGCTGTTAAACCCGATCTTTAGTTTTGTATGCCTTTTTGGGAATTTCTAAACTTGCTTGGCACTATATAGTCACAATTGTGCTGATGTGCTGTTAAACCCTGTCTTTGTTTTGTATGCCTTTTTGGAGATTTCTAAACTTGCTTGGCACTGTATAGTCATGATTGTGCTGATGTGCTGTTACACCCTGTCTTTGTTTTGTATGCCTTTTTGGGGATTTCTAAACTTGCTTGGCAATGTATAGTCACGATTGTGCTGATGTGCTGTTAAACCCTATACATACATATGTTGTTCACTCTTCTGCAAAAATGCAGTAAAAAAGTTTTAAGTCGCTCATTTAGGGAGAACCATTTATGATTATGTTCACTAGACTTTAAGTGTACAATTTTTCATTTAATATAACTACAAGCATCAGCTACTGAAAATGTAAAGTATTCACATTCAAATCTGATAGGCAAATTACACTAACACACTGCATTCAACACCTTGTTTTGACTGTATCTTCAACAAAAACAAGCCCTATATGAACATACTTCAGTCCTATCATTGAAGGATCATTACAATATCAAAATATTTAGCTCTACTGCATTCATCATTAGCATGTTCATCTCTTACCACAATCTGAGACTGAAATGAGAAAATTGTAAGTCTTGGTCCAAGCATGTGTTTGGGTAATCATGGTTCATACAGACATTTCATCAGGAAATTTAAGTGATTTTCAAGGACTTTTTGATCACAAAAAAAAATGATTTTCAAGCAGCATAATTAATGGTGTCTAAACTTGATAAGAATGTTGATTATGATGTGTAGGGTTCACAGAACTTCAGATTTATATATTGGACAATAATACTTAAATACATCTGCTGAACTAGTTTTGGTGAAGACACTTTAGCAAATGGGACTTGGGGTGTGGGGCATAGGCATACAATAATCTCATCTACTTCTGTCTGGGAGTTAGCAGTCTAATTTGCTCAAGTTTCCGACTCCCTCTAGACTTTTTCATGTTTAAATAAAAAAGTCTCTGAATTCATTCCTATTGTTGATATTTAATTCTATTTGTACTTTACTCTATTGCAATGATACATGGCAAGGGGCTCCAGAGCAATTTGACCATTGATCCAATGTCTATTTCCATTCAACAAACACAACACACTCTTTGTTTATCACTTGGCAACCTTACACACACACACACTCTGATGGCAATTGCTTTTGAAAATATTATTCATATTACTGAGTACTTGATGGAAATTTTTATCGCCTAAATGGCTCATTTAACATGGCATCCATTCATTTAAACATCACGAGGTGGTTACAATCACAAATGAGGCTGAGTGTAGGTCCAATGAGACTTGGAAGTCTTAATGAATATGCAAGTGACCCAACACAGAAGAACAATTTCAAGAAGATCATTTACTAGCCTTTGTTTTTTAATGGATCTCCATTTTTTTAAAATATTTATATATCAGTAAATGAATGTTTTCCAATGAAATCTGTTTGTTTCAAAATTCAAGCTCTTTTCAAAGAGTAGCGAGCATTTTCGAGCACTTTTCTAGTATTTATTGGAGCCAACCTCAAATTATACACTTTTCAAGGTAACTACCAATATTCAAGCACTTGTCAAGATTATGCAAACCCTGGTATTGTTTGGTTCCACAGCTAATTTGCATACAATCCCAATTTTATTACTCGTGTTCCCTCTGTGAGTTTGATAATGCTAAATAGGCTTATTACACCCTCCTGCATATCCTTAGAGGCGACTAATGAAGGCAACCTTTTTCCTGTGATACTGTTCACACTGAGAAGATCTTGGACTTTTTAAAAGAGTACAGATTAGAGGGTTGCATTAAAAATGTGACTTTCTATTTTCACGATATACATTTTTTTGTTTCCTTTCTCTTCGTTTTGTATGTCCATTTTGGGGACATCTAAATTTACTCAGCACTATAAAGCCCAAGACTGTTCTGATGTGCCGTTAAACCCTATACACACACACACACACACACACACACACACACACACACACACACACACACATACATACACACACATACATACATCATTCACCCATTTTTAGGAACATGCTCCTGCTGGCCTAAGCAACTAGTGATTTGTCCCTTGTACTTGCTCATTCTAACAGCTTCTACAAAAATGCTATCAGAAAGTTTCAAATTGTTTATTCAGGGTGAACCATCAAGTATTCTGCCATTTTAATTTATAATTATGGAACAGTTTGCCGTTTAATGTAACTTGCAACATCAGCTGTTCAAAACATTCAATATTCACATTCAAGTCAAATTACATTAACATAGTGCATTAAATACCTTGTTTTGACTACATCTTCAACAAAAATAAGCCCTATATGAACATACTTCAGTCCTATCATTAAAGGATCATTACTATTTCATTAAATTTAGCTCAGTTGTTTTCATCATTAGTATGTTCATCTCTCACCAAAACTTGAGATCGAAATGGGGACAAAATGTTACCATATATACTCATGTATAATCCAATACCAACTACAAACTGCACAGACCCAGATCTGCAGTTGCATATTGCACCAGCAGATCTGGGTCTATGCAGTTTGTAAGGACTAATAAGTAGAACAAACAACATAGACCCTGATCTGCTGTTGCATTATGCGATGGCAGATCAGGGTCTATGTTGTTTGCATTTGGACCCAGGTTATACACAAGTATATATGGTAAGTCTTGGTTCAAGCATGTGTTTGGGTGTTGTTTAATTCAGAGCCCTAGATAAACAGCATATATGTGTATTGTACTCGGACAATTGGACTAAAAATGCATGACAAAATTTTTAATGCAAATCAAATTATGCAAAACAATATAAATTTAAACATAAAAGACTCAGTCTTGCAGTGCAAGTTTTTTGTTTTGCATTGTTCAACAAATACCTGATAAAATTTCAAAAAGCGCAATTAGTTTCAAAGCAAGGAGTAATATACCAAATTTATTAAATTCTTATCTACAGTTGTGATTACACAGATAAATAGGAAGTTCTCATTGTTTATCCAGTAATCCCAATTTTCATCAGCTGTTTATTCATTAGAATCAGCAGTGTGAACAGATTCGGGAATTATGCACACACGAAACTTATTAATAAGCAAGTAAAAAAACATTTAAATAAATTTTAACATTTTTGCAAAGCTCTTATAAAATATTGCTTGTCCATATAACCAGCAGACAGTTTAATGTGTTATTTAAATTGACAAAGGAATGTGTGTTAAGTTTGAAAATCTTTTGGAACACACCTCAGTCCTATCATTAAAGAGATCATAGCAGTACTCAGATGAGTAAGGAATTTGTTGGCTCAATGGAATCATCATCAGTGTGTTCATTATTCTTAACTAATAATCTACAACATGAGTACAAAAAAAAATCAATTACACAGAAATGGTTTGTCAAATCAATGTGATCTATTAACAGCATATCCTACATCTAAGAATTCCAAATATAGTGGCATGGTACAATTACTTATCTCCAATGATACTGTGATATTTATGACAATGCTTATCTTCAACCTTTCTTACCAATTAAAAGGTAAGTTTTATGCACCATGATAAAATCTGTGTGCAGATCTTACACACACAAATAAAACCATGAGGCCCACCTGTAAGACTGCAATGTTTACATGTGTAAACAGCTTAGTTTAGTTTACTGCCTGTAAACATTTACAAAATCAGTAAATAAGTAAACAAACATCCATGTGACTGTCATTTGTGCAGAAACAACCCATTCCAATTAAATGATATACTTCAACATTTCTGCATAAGAGGATTGTTTAGAAGGTTTTTTTCGCTCTTTTCTTATGAAACTATGTAGATTTTTGCATCAAATGTGACATCACTAAGTTAAGAAGAATAGGATATAGAGCACATTATGCAGCATTACTAAAAATGTGAAGATAATTTTTTTTAAAAAAAAATTCAGCAAGATAACCTTCCAAGTAATCGTACATATGTTGTCCTAAAAGATAAAAAGGACGATAAAATTCTTTAAATAAAAAATATAGGGTCAAAGTTCATTGTACAAGCTGTATTCTTTTCAAAAGTCTGAGATTTTCTCTGTCGGTTGATCATCAAGCTTCTTAATTGGGTTTGCATCCAAAAACTTCTTTCTCACAGTGGGTTTCACTGTCAGTAGACACTGGCAAGTTATGCACTCTGGTCATGGTTCATCCTCCAAGAGGTATGCATGGGACAGGTATGCATGAGTGGCACAATACCACTTCACCTCTGAAATTTGTTCTATAAGAGGGATGGCAATCTCCAATGACGGCTTTCATGTTACGAAGCATTTTTGTGCCTTTCCCCAAGGACACATGAAGACAGCCAACTCATGAATTATGCATCTAATGTTCTACCAACTGCAATACTCAAGCATGAAAATCAGGTTACAGTGACTTAGTTTTGGTATGGATGAGTAACTCTTGTTGAGATGCATCAACATGAATGGCTACAAATACAACATAGGCCCTCAAAGGGACTGATGCTCTACTGTCAAAAAAAGAATTTCCAGGAATTCAAGATAAGACCACTTCTTTTTAATTGCTGATTGTTGAAACGATCTCTGATATTCTTGAGTTAAAAATTTTTTTCAAATCAGCCACTTTGCAGCCATACTGGATGCAAGATTGGCACAAATTTCATTAGAAGATTTTTGGTGAAAACCCTATGTTGATATGACCAACCATTCAGGAGAATCAAGAATTAGTGAAAAGATTTTCATAATGTTCATTGTGGCAGCCATATCTGAGGTCATCAGCACCCTTTGCATTCAGGACCAACTAGACATCATAATTAGTCTTCTGTTGAAAACCCAATGTCGATATGACTTTCCAACTAGGAGAAGTAGTAATAACAAGATTTTCAAGATGGCTGCCATGCTGGCCATACTGGATATCACATCAGCACTTTTATCATATAGTACCAACCAGACATTACAAGTCTTCTGGTGAAAACCCAATGTTGATGTGACTTTCAATCTAGGACGAGCAGTGACAAGAATTTCAAGATGGTTACTGTTGCAACCATAGTGGACAAAGATCAGCACATTTTTTATTTAATTCAGGACTAGTAGCAATAACAGGATTTTCAAGATGGCTGCAGTGGTGGCCATAGATGTTTCACCATTTTCATTTAGGGCCAACAAGACTTTGGGATGAATGTGTATGTAAAGTTTCATGGCTATCCTCCAAGTATTTAGGAGGA
Organism: Margaritifera margaritifera; assembly: GCA_029931535.1. NCBI lineage: Eukaryota > Metazoa > Mollusca > Bivalvia > Unionida > Margaritiferidae > Margaritifera > Margaritifera margaritifera. The sequence goes on from JAQPZY010001578.1 coordinate 4,100,584, forward strand.
GCAGCGATAACAAACTTGTGCTAACAGATGGATGTAAGACGGACAACAGGCTATCCCATAAGCTCTCCTGGTTCATGACCAGTAAAGCTAAAAATCACTAGGATGCAAATTTGGTACAGTTTAGTTACTCTTAAGATGCATGACATGCCAATTTTCATGTGTAAGTGACATAAGTAGCAAGATATTGAGGGCATAACAAACAAATGAATGAACAAACAAATGACCAAAGAAAGCACTACTTCCATTGCCCAACTTGGCTGGCAAGGAAACCATAACACTTATAGGCTAGCAAAGACAAAATCTAAGGAAAACCTATGAACTGAGCCAATTAGAGACAAGAGTGTGTAAGAATGCACAATGTGGAACCTTCTCAGTTGGGAAGTAAAATTAAATTTCCAAGAATTTCTCATGTCAACTTAAATGGGCAAACCAGACACCAGAATACCTATTTGATCCTCCAGAATTCCCATGCTTTCGTGTCAAGGATGGGGGATGGGTGAACTATAATGGGATTAGATGAAGAGAGGTAAAAAAAATATCTACATAAAAAATAAAAGAACCCCACAAACCTGGCTTTTCTTTGTGGGAATGGTTGTATTTCTGGAGATGAGTTTGGTAAAGACACCTCCCAGAGTCTCAATACCAAGTGACAGCGGTGTGACATCCAGAAGTAGTACATCTGTAACATCACCAGCCAAAACTCCTCCCTGGAACAAGAAGTGCCATTAATAATGGTTGTGAGGAACAATACATCTTAAAAGAAACAAAATTATGAACTTTCAAAAACTTTGTGGTTATCTTCACTCTTCTCCAATTATATGGTATTTGGAGTTGAATTTTCAGAATGAGGGGAGAGGTCGAAAAAGGTATTATAAAGTGCCCATCACCAACAACCCATGTACTTATTTCTAGACAAAATACTGAAAGAGTAATAAAAACAGTCCTGCACCTGTATAAAAAGCGAGTATTAAACTTCAGACAACACTTCTAATCAACCATGTTAAGAGGTGACATTTGAAAAGGTAGGAATAACTTCACTAACCTGAATGGCAGCTCCAATAGCAACAGCTTCATCTGGGTTGACAGATTTGCTGGGAGTCCGGCCAAACAGCTCTTGTACTGTGGCTTGGACCTGAAAACAGGCAGCAGTTAGGCTTAACTAACAATTACTGAGACTACACACAAATTAAAGCTTGCCTACATAAAAGGAATGGATATGAATGTTTTAAACAGGCAAACTAAACAAAACAACCATGAACAACATATTATATGCCTGCCATGTACTTAATAGTTGGATAAGTCCTCTATGTAGGCACTAGTAGGGCAGGGCTTAAAAATTTTTATTAAAGTTGCCCTTAGGAGATCTGAGCTTGCCCCACAATATGACAACATAACATCACAACAAAAGTTAAAAAACAAGGTAAAATAAAATATGGAATATTCTCTGGAAATCATGTTATATTTATTTTGCAAATAAAGAATTTTTCTTTTTATCTTTTTTTTGCATCTTAAAACCATATTCTGATAATTAAAATTATTTTTAAAAAATACATGAAAATAGTACATGTAGATGGATATTCAGATGAGAAAAAAAAGGGTTAGAATGCATATATAGTTGGAAGAGCAAAGACAGACATGTACATGTATATAGAGAGAATGATAAATGGATTGATAGATAAGGTTTTGGAAATAGCTACATTTTTATGAGAGATGTTAGGTTAAAGACCTTGAAATGAAAAATTAAACATAACCAAAAATAAAACTGTGTTAACTTCATTTTAATCCTGTTTTAATTTATCATAACATTTTTCTTTATTTACTTTTGCACTTAAAGTTTAATTAATCATGCAGACTCGTCTTTCCATTACATCAACAATAATGAAATCTAGACTTTTTGTAATTAATTATTTATACTCACAACTGATTGATCTGAAAACTTTTTTTTATCCATCTACTTGACAATTTTCACCACCTTGAAATTGGCAATATGCATCAAAACAATCTTTGGCAACTGACCTTTGAGAATGATTTGAAACTGCTGATTTGTATCCATTTAATTATTTGCCAAACAACATGTATGTGTTGGTTTCCTATAATTATTAAGTAAAGACTAGATGATAAAACAGTTTATGGGTGCTAGATTTTCAGTACATAGCTCGTGATTTTAGAGATAATCATGTGGCTAATGATTCTAGAAGAGTGTCTTTGATTTTTATACATACCTGTCAAAGAAATCTCATGATTCATGTTAACAATTATCACCTAGTCACATTGAAATCATAACATGCATCAATATAACCTTTGACAAGCCGATTTTGCAGAGTCGGCAAACTTTGCACATTTCAGAGCCTACTCACAAACTGCCCATTGCTAGGTAAGGTCTCAAAAGCTGATGAATCCCATATACTTAAAAATATTTGGATTAAAATGTAACTGACAAATTAAAATATATTTTATTCCTTATTTGTCAAAACTTGCTTCAAACAGTAAATATTCACATCATCATGTCTGCAAAATACAAGACCAACTACACTGACTACAAGATAGAAATGACAGACTTTGACAGTGTATCATGTGAAATAAAGGATCGATAGATGAAAGAAACTGCATTTATGTAATAAAGGAATGCTGTACATATAATCACTAAATTAAGTCAGTGACCTTGACCTTTACCCAAAAATCAATAGGCTTCTTTCTTATCCAACCTGCAAGTTATCCACAAGCTTTGGTGAAGGTACATGGACGATAACTGAAATTTTTGTGCAGAAACAATTTTTCTTCTTTTACTTACAGTGCCATTCACCTTTGATTTTTTGACCCGCAATAATCAATAGGCTTCTTCCTTACCCCAAGTGCAGCCTTCCACAAGGTTTGATAAATGTAGATGGTGGAGAATTAAAGTTATTGAGCTGAAATCATTATTCTTTTTTCAGTTAGTGACCTTGACCTTTGACCCTGAAATAGATGGGTTCTTAATTACCCATGTGCAAGCCAACCACAAAGTTTGGTAACTGTAGATAATGGACAAGTCTAGTTATTGTGCAGAAACAATTGTTAACAGACAGACTGGTGGATGGACAGGCAGACTACATCATCACATAATACGATCTGCCATATGGCAGGTGTAAAAAAAATCCAAAAGCAGTGAAGACCACTTAGCAGACGATATAGATATGTTGAAAATTTCTATTCGTGAAGCAAGGCAAGCTTGCCTCTCTATGTAGAAAATTCCAGTCTACTATTCCAAAGCTTTGGCCCTGGATGTTATTTGAACATTCAGGAATTTGACTTGCTCTGGGAACAATGACAATGTGAAGCCATTATATCCAAAATTAAATGTGACATACCTGTATCATAAACTGTTCTGGAGAATATTAATATTTAATTTGTAATTCTGGTATCTACTGTTACAGCAAACTAGGGACAAAATAAGAGTTTTTAATTAATGGCTTCTTTTCATGACCTCTTGGGGGCTCGGAGATGTAGAATAGGCTCAATGCACCCTCTTGCACGTTTAAGGGGCGACTAATGGAGGCAGGAGCAATGGTGACTCACTGATTCGAGAGTCAGACAGGTGACAAAGGATGCAGGTTTGAATCCTAACACTGGATCAACCAGGGTCAGCTACCATTGGTGCTTCCTTAGCGAAGGCACTTTACTTGACCCTGCACCGAATAACCTACTTGTGTTGCTGTGTTGTTTGGTTTGGTGATTTACAGCACAGCAACACACAAGTAGGTTACTTAGTGCACAGGCAATGGGAATTAGGTGCCTTGGCCACGGACACAGCAAGGTAGCTGACCCAGGCTGGTCCGATGGTCAGGTTCGAACCCACACCCTTTTGGTCAAGAGTCTGGCATAACTACTGAGCCACCGCGGCTCCCAGTTGCTGTCTTGTAAATCACCAAACCAAACCTTTTCACAACATTTACAAATAAAAGTGTTAAAGGTCTTGATATCAGTACAGTGAAACCTTTCAAGACTGATGCTTCAGTCAACCGAAAAAACCAGATCATGTTTCTGGTCCCAAAATTTAACGTCTTCAACTTCAACAAACATTAGCTCAATAAACCAAAACCCCTCTACTCTAAACAGCAAAACAATTTCTGGTCCCAAATGTCATTTTTACACTAAAACGTACCCCATAAAACCAAAACTTAAAGCATATGGCCAGCCAATGGTCCTTAAACAGGACATGTGGCCAGTCAATGGTTTTTAAACAGGGCATGGGGCCAAACAATGATTTTTAAACATGGCATGTGGCTAGTGAATGGTATTTAAATATGACATGTAGCCAGCCAATGGTCTCTAAACAATCTAAAGCCATGCATTAAAGTAAAACCCAATATAGAAACATGTACAAGGTCAATGAAATCCCAACAATCACATAAATTTGTTTTAAAAGCCAACCAGCTGTTGATATTTTGTAAAGAAATATAAACATTTACTTCAATGTGTGAGAACACCTAATCATATCTAAATCTTAAGTGAAAACACCCCTAAAAACCAAAAATTATATTTGGTCCATGAGGAATTTCAGTCTCGTGATTTCACTGTATTAGATATTGTCACAGTATAACATACATCATGCAAGGAACAGTTTTGTTAAATTGGTAAAAAAAAAAAAAAAAAGTCCACAAGAATCTGGCATAAAAATAGTGCTGAAAATACAGTCCAAGCCAAATGTGGCAAACTCTTGGATTGCAATTATTTTTGGTCACTCCCAATTCTCTAAAATGTTAAAGAATTAGACATGAGCAAAATGATTAGACATGAAGAAGAAAAATGATCATAAGTGCCCTATGACTTGAATTTTTTAAAAATGGAAACATTGTAATAAATCACAAAGATCTATTTTAATCATGTACAGCAACATTTTGGGACAATATTCTCATTCTCTATCACACAGTTTACGAACAGTTCATGCACACAATAAACGTAACACTATCTCATCAAACCAACAATGCCTGCATATTACCTTTGGCATCCTGGTCATGCCTCCAACTAAAATAACATCACCAATTTCGGAGGTTTTGACCTCAGCATCCTGCAGTGCCTTTTGACATGGCCCTACCGTCCGCTTGATTAAATGCTCAACCAGGCTCTCAAACTTTGCCCTCGATAACTTCAAGTTCATGTGCTTTGGTCCACCAGCATCCATTGTCAGATATGGAAGATTGATCTCTGTCTAAAAGAATATTCAACAATGTATGGTCAATTGATTGGTCTTAAGACTCCTATCTCATGACCGCAACTGACAAGCACAGGAATTTCATATAAAATTTTTGTAGCGTCTCGGAAGAAAATATTATCAACTAGAGCAGTTTTTAAAGTTAAATTAAACATTTCATGATAACTGGACGTAAAAAAAAAAAAAAAAAAAAAAAAAAAATAATCAAGTTACAACCAAAATATAAATTACCATGTATTTTACACTGTAGCCCAGGACCAAGACAAAGGTACTCCCAAAAATTTCAGTACATATATAAATATGTGTAGTTAATGATACGAAGCTTTGTACTAGATGGGCAAGTAGTTTCTTGGAATATTTAAGTAGTTTTCTTGGAATATTTTTTAAAAAAAACAATTAACTGAAAGGTGAGTGGGGCTGGCAAGTCAGCGACACTCACATTTGATAATGACTGCAACATTCATACTATTTAAGATTTTGTTTTATTCCTTCACAGAAGACAATTTATTCTGCTTTAAGAATTATTAAAAGAAAATATGTGAGCAACAGTTTAACGTTCACTCACCCACCTTCCATACAGGAGTAAATTCTTCACTTCAGCAATTATTTATTCTGAAAATGGACTAAAACATCCAAATGTCATAGGTGAAGGACAGAATGTCACAGCAGTCCTTCTTTTATACAATAAAGTACATTTTGAAAATTCACCTGTAGTGATGATGAAAGTTCAATTTTAGCCTTTTCTGAAGCCTCCCTCAATCTCTGCATTGCCATGCTATCTTTTGAAACATCAAGTCCTTGCTGAAGAAAACGAAAACAGGAATATACAGAAGAGATCGTTTACAATGTTCCACAGGGGACTGAGAGTTTTAAAGCATTATAACCAAGAAACGTTATATCCAAATTCATTTTTTTTCCAAAATGTTAATGTACTTGTCCATGTTGATGACGTTGGACATGCATGTAGTAAACAATTTATACTGGCATGATTACTGTCAGAACTCATATGTAATGGTAATAAAATTTTCAAACAACATTCATTTGTATAAATACATGTTATCATGAGACAACAAAAAAAAGGTAAGCCAGTAATTGTGAACATCCGATGAAAGGGTCAACGTACATGTACATGAATCAGTCAGCAAATCATAAAAATCACTTCTATTGTCTTTGTTCAATAACTCAGCTGCTTCCTGGAGATCAATAATTTCACAACAAATTACACTTCAATAGTTGGCATCACAGGTGTGACAGTGTCACTATCAGAATTAACATAATCCAAGAAATCAACATCCTTGTTGCCAGACTAAATTAGGCATCACACACTATAGCAAGGGGAACATCATCAGCATCGCTATCACTGGCAATGACATCCGTTTGTTCAATAAACCCTGCCTTAACGAAACAGTTTGCAACACAATCTTTGGAAACATCAATGCAGAGAGTACATTTATTTTGCGCTCAATTTTTGTTCTTGTCAAGGCTTGATAGGTATCTTTGGATTAGAGCATGTTAGTACTTTGACCTCTATTCCTCATTTTTTTTAATTTGTAGCTTGTGTCTAAAGAGACCTTTTTCTCTTTTTCTGACAGGTGAATTTTCAGCCCTTTTCACAACAGTCAGAATTCAGAACGAACACCTTAAAGATTTACTTCAAGCTGTACTCAATTAGTCAGCTAAATTATATTTCTAAATTAGTTAGCAAAATAGTACATAACAGGAACATTACTTTTCATGCTTTTATTGCATTGAACCAGCAACACGTGATTTTAAAGTACCAATTATGAATGAGGTGTGATTATCACACCTTTGTTACCTGGTGTCTATGTAATGCCTTTGTTATTTACGGATTATGAATGACGTGATTATCAGACTGGTTATTCAGCGCCTTTGTTCTTATGCCTTCGTTATTTAAATGACATTTGGTCACTGTTTATCTGGCTTCAGCGCATCAGGTGATAAAAACGTTACAATTGAGCTAATTTTCTCAGACAGACCACACAAATCAAATGCTATAACCAATTCAACGTTGTAACAAAGGAACGTTATTAGAAGCTTTTGGAATACATAGTAATTAGGAATATGGTTGGGGAAATTAAAGTCAAACATTCTAATAGAGAAAACAATGTATTGAAGAATGTAATAAATGATCTTTACTGTATACGAGTAATAAAACTATTTATTCTCGTCTCCTGTTCCAGTGCCTTTTCCAAGGAGACACCAAGGCTGCCGACCCAGGCTGGCCTGGGCTAGTATCCAACCCACAACTTATGGATTACAAGTCTGACACTCTACCAACTGCGCTACCACGACTCTGCCATTTGATGAAGGATCAGCACCATCTGAACAAACTTTAAAAATCTTTATGCCAGCATGCTTTCTACAAAATTTGGTCAAATTTGGTAAAAACCTTTTGAGAAGTTGTTTAACCCTTTACCTGACAGTCTGTTACTGTGTAGGCTGTCCATATACATGTGCCAAAAGACACACAGTGCAGTGTGTTATAAAGAAGACATCTGTTACCTAAAGAACTCTATGTGAATTGGCCTGCCTGTAAAATTTATAGCAGTGTAGTACATGTCAAGTTCAACATAAATTTTAACTATTTTACCTTTTTGTACACATCTGTTATCTATATATATAGGTTTAAGAGTAAAATCTGATCTTTATAGTTGTAGAGGTATTTTTCACAAACTTTTTATATGCTTTAAAATCTTGAGAACTCCTTCACCATCAAGTCAGTGAAGCTGTGTGACCAACCTCAGCTGACCTTTCTCAACCACTAAATATACCAGTTAGTTGTCTATGTCTATATCAGTAATCGTCCAAATTTGATAAATTATAAAAAATCAGTGTTGCCTACATTGATATCGGACCCGATATCTGACTTATTGAAGTCTTTATAATTCTAATCATACAAACTCAAGAAAGTGCTGAACAAAATCCACAGCCTCCATTTTGGAGTGTAGAATTCGACCCAGTTACTTTAAATAGCAGATTATGACTGTATCTTAAATAGCAATCACGCGATGTGACATAATTGTCATTTACCTCAGTGCCTGTAGTTTCTAATAGGGGGTTTTCCCCGAAGGTGGTGCTACGAAAACCAGCTCAAAATGGCTGTTTACTGTAGGCATTGAAACACGCTTCCATGTTGATGGTGCACAGGTGCCCAAATGCTCTTGTATGCGAGTCGAATGGAGGCATTGAAACACTTCCATGGAGATGATGCACAGGCGGCCAAACGCACTTGTATGCGAATCAGATGGAGGCATCCAATAGCACTTCCATGAGAATGCGGTACAAAAGTGCTTATAAGAGGTAAAGGGTTAAAGGTTTTTCTATTTTTAGTAATGACGGCCATATTGGATGATAGTTCAGCATCAACTGAACAAATTTGAAAGGCCTTGATGCCAGAATGCTCCCTGTAAATTGTAAGCAAATTGGTCAAACAGTTTTGAGATGTAAATAACAAAAGAGGACTGATTACATATGACCATACCATAAGGTCACTTGGCCACATCTGCAAATAAATGATAAACATCAAGTGATCAGATATTTATGTTTGTTAAATCGAAAAATATCAATGTTGTCCGAGTCAAATATATTACATGTGGCCATTTCCACAAAATGTACGAATTAGTCCCCTTGAAACCAGCCTGTAACAGACACTCAAAAAGCCACACAAATTTGTCTTTTACAGAGGTTAAAATATTGAATTTTTCCATTGTTATTTATCAGCAGGTATCCTGCATCTGCAAGGAGAGGCTACATTGTAATGAGAGAATGGTACAAGTGTTCACAGAATACCATGTTCTAATTGCAGACTGCACTTGGTTTGTTTTTTGTTTGTTTGTATTTTAAAAGCAAATCGACAATGAAAGATTATATCATGCTGAGACAATTGAAGTAATGTGCCTTGTTTGTGGATTCACCACACCATATGACCCAGCCTGTTCTGGGCACTTTTATATAAAACATTTAACTATCAAAAAACTTCACAACTAAATCTTGGCATTATTAAAGAGGCTGATACCTTGGACATTACAGCCATTTCCAGTAAGTGATACCATGGACATTACAGCCATTGCTAGTAAGTAATACCTTGGACATTACAGCCATTGCTAGTAAGTGATACCCTGGACACTATAGCCACCTCCAGCAAGTGATGCCTTGGACATTACAGCCACTGCCTGTAAATGATACCTTGGACACTACAGCCATTGCCAGCAAGTGATACATTGGACACTACAGCCACAGCCAGCAAGTGATACCTTGAACACTAGTCACAGCCGATATGTGATACCTTGACAACTACAGCCATGGCCAGCAAGTGATATCTCGGACACTACAGCCACTGCCAGTGACACCTTGGACACTACAGCCATAGCCGATAAACCACACCTTGGACACTACAGCAATGGCCAGTAAGCGATACCTTGGACACTACAGCCATTGCCAGTAAGTGATACTTTGGACACTACAACCACTGCCAGTAAGAGACACCCTGGACTGTACAGCAATTGCCAGTAAGTGATTCCTTATTTTAATACCTTTGCCACTGTCAAGTGATAGGTTATTTGAATACCTGCAAAAGCAGGATAGAAATACGTCCCTTTAGGAAGTTCAGTTTGTTGTAAATGACCAGGATTTACATCTTAGCTGATTCAAACATGCATGAAAATTCTGTATGTTCTATTAACCATGAAGGAATATGCTTTATCCCACTGCTTCTCCAGAACAAACAGTTCATCTCCCATGCTGAATCAGTTACTCAGGAATCTCTAGTTCTGAGAACATCAATATACAACATGGGTATCCATTTGTTACCTTAAACAACAGTTATCTAAAATGGGTTCCTAAATGTATAAAGTTAATATTTACAAGATATTTTAGCACTTCGATTTTAATTCAATATCAGGACTAAAATTATTTCAGATTAATATTTCTGAGCACTTTCTTAGGAGTAATTAGTGCACCTCATCTAAACATTATAAATATTTGCTCACATAAATATACCTCTGCCTCTCCTGCATTCCACCCCTACCTCAATGATCAAGACGAGTTTGTAGTAAAAGCATTCCACCTTTACCTAAATGATAGAGACGAGTTTGTAGTAAAATAAAGTACACAACTTCCAAAAATAGTGCAGCTACATGGATTGGTCAAAATGCCCATCTTCTAAAGATGATCATACTATGTACAAAGTTTCACAGCAATCCACTTAAAAATGCAAGAGTAGTTGAATTCACAAAATTCTGTCATATACTGCATCCAACTAAGTGAAAAGGAAAATAACTCGTACAATAATTGTGTAATTAACGGTTACATAGGTCACCTCTACAAAGCTTTCAGTAGTCTCCAGTAACCACTGTAAACATTAATTATCATGCCAAAAATAAATTAAAGTAATGTGATCTTAACAACGAATGCTGGCCTTTTTTCTAACAGAAGATTTTTCTGTTGCAATTTTTCATCTTTAGATTTAAACTTTTAATCTTTTCAAAAGCTAACATTTTTACTTTAAACTGGTACTACATTGCCAGTAATGTGCTGACATACCATTAAACCATATATATACATACATACATACATACATACATACATACATACATACATACATACATACATACATACCGTGACAGGGCATTCAAGACATAAAACAATATAAAAGAACATTCTTTTATGTGATATCAAAGTAGATATACTATAAGAATTTAATAAAAACCAGAAATTAATGTTTTTTTTGTATTTTTTAAAATCGTTCTTAAAATAAGCTTTAAAAGCTATTACATGTATCATTGCCCACCCCCAGAAGCCAAAGTTACATGTTTTAAAAGCTACTACATGTATCCCTGTCCACCCCCAGAAGCCAAAGTTACATGTTTTAAAAGCTACTACATGTATCCCTGTCCACCCCTAGAAGCCAAAGTTACATGTTTTAAAAGCTACTACATGTATCCCTGTCCACCCCCAGAAGCCAAAGTTACATGTTTTAAAAGCTACTACATGTATCCCTGTCCACCCCTAGAAGCCAAAGTTACATGTTTTAAAAGCTACTACATGTATCCCTGTCCACCCCTAGAAGCCAAAGTTACATGTTTTAAAAGCTACTACATGTATCCCTGTCCACCCCTAGAAGCCAAAGTTACATGTTTTAAAAGCTACTACATGTATCCCTGTCCACCCCTAGAAGCCAAAGTTACATGTTTTAAAAAGCTACTACATGTATCCCTGTCCACCCCTAGAAGCCAAAGTTACATGTTTTAAAAGCTACTACATGTATCCCTGTCCACCCCTAGAAGCCAAAGTTACATGTTTTAAAAGCTACTACATGTATCCCTGTCCACCCCTAGAAGCCAAAGTTACATGTTTTAAAAGCTACTACATGTATCCCTGTCCACCCCTAGAAGCCAAAGTTACAGGCTTTGAATAACTTTGGAGCGACAGCCAGAAGTACAAGCATAGTGCATCTGTAATTACCTGTATCAGCCATTACAGCTGAGACCTCGCATGAAATGCATACAATCCACTGTCTAATTCTTATACACATTCACAAGTACAATACTCAGTTAACCTGTTGATGGTAAACTAATATTAAACGTTTACCACTGAATAAGCACATTTATTCACACTTCCAACTGCACTGTTGAGAAAAGGCCTTTTGTGAAGGATAGGATGTATGTTGCATGGAAAAATCTCTGTGGTCATGAGCTATATACAAATACGTAACCTATGTTAGCACAGCATAAAATGTACGTCACAGTAACCTTCTCTGCTTATAAGCACATAACATATTGAAAGTCAGATCAGCCCCTTTTTCATTTAGCAGCAGACATGATAAAAAGTCTTGGTGAAAATCCCATGTTGCTATGACCATCTGATTAGGAGAAGTAGCAATAAAAAGATATGGTTGCATTGTTGGATGTCTAATTGGCACCATTTTCATTTAGTACCATGTAGACATCACGTCATTTAGTGACAATCCCATGTAGATACAACCATCCATTCAGAAGGACAAGTGATAAAAAAAAGTTTAAAGATGGCCCCTACTGCGGCCATATGGAATGTCAGATTGGTACTATTTTCATTTGGGATAAACTAGATATCATATTAAGTCTTTTAGTGAAAACCCTGTTGTTACAACCATTTGTTCAAGAAATTATCAAAAAGATTTTCAAGATTGGATGTTCAAGCGTATGTCTGATGGGCAATATTTTCATTTAAGAGTAATTAGACATAAAATGAAGTGTTTCTAGGAAAACCCCATGTCAATATGACCATCCGTTCAGAAGGAGTAGCAATAACAAGATTTTCAAGATGGACGCCATGACGGCCATATTGGATGTCAAATCAACACCATTTAGATCCAACTAGACATCATCAGAAGTCTTTTAGTGAAAACCTCACATCAATTTGACCATCAATTCAGGAGACCAATAACAAGATTTTCAAGATGGCTATTCTGGTGGCCAGATTGGATGTCTGACAGGCATCATTTTTAATTCTGACCAACCCGACATCACAAGTCTTTCCAGTGAAAATCCCATGTCGATGAAACCATCTATTCAGCAATACTGCTAACAAGATTTTCATGATAGCCACCATGGTGACCATATTGGATGTTGGATCAGCATCATTTTTATTTAGTTCAAACTAATGTCGATACAATCATCCATTTTGGAGAAGCAGTGAAAAAAAAATTTCAAGATGGCCATCGCAGCAGCCATACTGAAAGTCAGATCAGCACCTTTTTCATTTAGTACCAACAAGACATGATAAGAAGTCTCTGGGTGGAAACCCCATGTAGCTATGGTCATTCGATTAGGAAAATAAGCAATAAAAAGATTTGGCTGCCATGTTGAAGATCTGAATGGCTTAATTTTCATTTTGTACCATGCAGACACAAGTCTGTTAGTGAAAATCCCATGTAGATATGACCATCCATTCATGAGGATAAGTGATAAGATTTTCAAGAACGCCACCATGGTGCCCTTCCTGGACGTCAGATCAGTAATATTTTCATTGAGGACAAACTAGACATCACATGAATCTTTTAGTTAAAACCCTATCCTGATACAACCATCCATTTAGGAAAAAAAATATGTAAAAGATTTTCAACAGTGGATGTCCAAGGGCATGTCCGACAGTCACCATTTTTATTTAGGACCAACCAGACATTAATAAGAAGACTTTTAGTAAAAGCCCATCTAGATATGACCATCCATTAGGAAGGTGTAGCAATAACAAGATGGATGCCATGGCAGCCATATTGGACGTCAAATGTGCACCATTTTTTTTCTTCTAGATCCAACTAGACATCACAAGAAGTCTTCTCATGGATACCCATGTCAATATGGTCATCCATTCAGAAGAAGTAGAAACAATTTTTTAAAAAAGATGGCCACCATAGTGGCCATAGTGGATGTCTGACAGCTACCATTCTTGCTTAGGACCAACTAGACATCATAAGAAGTCTTTTAGTGAAAACCCATATCGATGTGACTCTCTGTCTAGGAAAAGTAGCAATGTCTGAGTGGCACTGATTAAATTTAGGACCAACTAGACCTTGGGATGAACGTGTCTGTAAAGTTTGGTGGCAATCCTCCCAGTAGTTTAAGAGTAGTGATAAAGAACTTGTGCTAAGACAATGGATGACCAAAAAACGGACAAAAGGCCATCTCATAAACTCTTCTGGTCTATGACCAGTAGAGCTAACATCTTTTCTTTCTTCAGTCACAATGACCTTAACCTCTGACCTTTGCACCCCCAAAATCAATAGGCTTCTTTGTTGTCCATGGTTAGTCATCCACAACTTTGGTGAAGGTACATAGTTGAAAACTGAAACTTTTGTGCAGAAACCATTTTGCTTTTAATAGTTGCAGTGACAGTGACCTTTGACTATTCAACCCCAAAATCAATAGGCTTCTTCCTTAATCTAAGTGGAAGACCTCTACTAAGTTTGGTCCATGTCTGTTGCATAAAACTAAGCTTATTGTGTGAAAACCATTTTTTTTCTTAAGTCACAGTGACCTTGACATTTGACCTTTTGACCCCAAATTAAATACTTCTTTCTTCCCCAATGTGCAAGTCATCCACATACTTTGGTGAAGGTACATGGTCGAGAACTGAAATTTTCATGTAGGAACGTTTTTGCTTCTTTCACACAATTACCTTTGACCCCAAAATTGATAGTTTTTTTTTTCTTGATCCAAGGGCAAGCATTCCACAAAGACTGATCTAGGTCTGTGATGTAAAACTAATATTGCTGTGTAAAAACCATTCCTTCAGGCACAATGATCTTTGAACTTTTATACCCTGAAGTAAACAGACCTCTTCCTTATCCCATGCGTGACCCATTCACAAAGTTTGGTTAACTGCTGCTGATTGAGAGTAAGTTATTGTACGGATATAATTTTTTTCAGTCACAGTGACTCTAACCTTTGAACCCGACATCAATAGGGTTCTGCCCTACACAAAGTGCTAGCCATACACAAGGTTTGATTGGTTTTAGGTTTCGTTTGGTATTGTGGGGTTTGACGTCATTTTCCAGCACATGATAGTTACACATTACAGACAGTATATTTGGTAGAGGAAGAACCTGGGAAGAACCACCAACATATGGGAAGCTACTGGCAAGCTTTCTCACATACCTACATTCATCAAGCCGAGACGAACTCTCACGGGCAGAGTTGAGATGTTTGATTGATATGTAAAGGCAAGCACCATACACCACTCAGACACCCAAGGCCCCTTCCACAAAGTTAGATAACTACAGATGATGGACAGCTAGCGTTATTGTGTGGAAACAAAATCGATACAAGACATGAATACACAGACATTATAACAATACACTCTACATCATGGGGATTGTATAAAACTTTTTTTTTTTTAAAACTGAATAATTGCTTTAACGACCAGGAAATCTAATCAACTTATTTACATAATATAATACAAATAACCCTATCAAAACTGATTTGTCTAGCTCAACTGGTTTTTGCTTAATCAGGTTTACAAGGTTTTGTCAAAAAAGCACGAGTCCAACAAGTTTAAAAACCTGTACACAAATATTTAAATTGCTACAATGTACAAAAATATTTAAATTTCTAAAATGGCCCGAAATCTAACAAGGTCATCTACATATAAATATAACAAAGGCTACCATATTTCATTTGCATACAACATTTGATTTTCGCTTAATCATACGTTCAAGGTTTTTGTAAAAAAAAATGTCCAAGTCCAAGGGGTTCAAAAAACTATAAACAATGGAAAAAGGTGGAAT
This sequence comes from Margaritifera margaritifera, assembly GCA_029931535.1. Lineage (NCBI taxonomy): Eukaryota > Metazoa > Mollusca > Bivalvia > Unionida > Margaritiferidae > Margaritifera > Margaritifera margaritifera. Next base: position 4,116,057 of record JAQPZY010001578.1, read on the forward strand.
ATTTGCCTAAAAATGTGGCATACGTGCCTGAAAATCTAATCATTTCATGTACATTTTAATACAGATATGAATACCACATTTTTTCTCTCTACTCCAAGTAACTTTTGCTTAAATGTGCTAACAAAATTTTTGTTGAGAAAAGTGAAATAAAATTAAAAAATATATAAATAAGTGCATAGTCCCCAGATCCGAATCAGATCATGGTATCCCAAACAAGGTATCTAAATATCAAACTTGGACTGGTACAGCTCAATAGTTTTTCATCTATCTTGTTTACAAGAAACTGTGATGGACGGACAGAATAAAACCAACATATCTCCCTCCTGGGGGGTGTGGGAGGAGATTAGAGTTGTCACATTTTAAAAAAAAAAATTTAATGTTCACATGACAGTATATGAAACAATCTTGTTTAAAAAAACTGGTGCAATGACAAATTTAATAAAAAGATCATTTTGTAAGCACCAATAGTTATCAGATAACGTACATCTCTTATTTAATGTCCAACTCTTATTTAATGAATATGTGTATTTTTAGTAAAGGTTGTGAAAAAGAATACACTGCAACAGGAAGTTACCCTCAAGTTGTACTCGTCAGAAACTGACAGTTGCCAACTTCAGCTAGCCCCAATGTACACAATACTGCTCTCCATCTCTTTTTTGTTATCAACAATTTTAACTAGCTTCATATGCCAAAATCAATGTGAGCTACTTTAGTCTCACCAAAATACTTGCTTTCTACATTTAATTCAATGCTCGTCTATCTACCAAAATCAATGTGGGTTGCTTTAGTCATCAATGTGGGCTACTTTAGTCATCAATGTGGGTTACTGTAGTCATCAATGTGGGCTACTTTCGTTACACCAAAACACTTGCTTTCTACATTCAACTCAATGCTCTTAATCTGTCAAAATCAATGTGGGCTACTTTAGTCACACCAAAACACTTGCTTTCTACATTCAACTCAATGTTCTTCAATCTGATAAATCCTATCCTAAAGGTCTCCTGCGACATACATGCAGGAAGACATGTACACAGTCTACTCCGCAAATAGTAACAGCATTGCCTATCAAAACGCCATGCTTCATGTAGAGGGGGGGAGCAACTCGAGGTGTTGATGTAGGAGTGATTGGATAATGTGGTGCCGATCATAAACTAGGACTCCATATAAACCATGATCATGTGACACCAGACCATGTAACGGTTTTCAAGATGTAGTCCTCAGATAAAGTGTAATGCTACTCACGTCTTTCTTAAATTCCTTGACTAGGAAGTTTACAAGAGTATTGTCGAAGTCTTCACCACCCAAGAAGGTGTCTCCATTCGTGGACTTCACTTCAAAGACACCTTTCTGGATCTCCAGGATAGAAATATCAAAAGTTCCACCTCCCAGGTCATATACAGCAATACTGAAACATAAAACAAATATTTAAAAAAAGAATGACAACAGCATTTAAAGGAACTCTTTACCTTGCCTGTTAGCCACACTATAGTGCAACTTATGCATATGAATTGCCGTAACATTGATACAAAAAATCAGAACATTGATGAAATCAAGAACACAGGAGGAGTAATACCTTCATTATACCTTTACTTCTCAGGACAAGGCAATATGCAGTATTAACTCTGGTCATTAAACATTTATAAACATTTTAGCAACATAGCAAATATGCCATAATGTCGACAGATAACAGCAAATATGCCATAATGTCAGCAAATAGCAAATATGCCACAACCTCAAATGATAGCAAATGTGCCATAATGTCAACAGATAACAGCAAATATGTCATAATGTCACAATTTCACATTCTAACAATAAACACTGAGAAGGAACCTAACTTCAGTCTCACATGCAACCAAATGTCTGCTCTGACTACATGGAGTGGCCTACAAAGTCCAGCCCAGCTCTCAGAAGCAATTTGATTTCCCACAAGTTTATACTCCTACAAATTTACAGAAATTTTGTATTTAAATAAAACTTGTGGTACAGGATTCACGGACAATGATAAATGCAGAGTCAGAAATAGCCAGACACAGAAGAAGCAACAACAAATACAGTAATGTATGCAAGATAGAGAGATGAAACAAGGGAAGAATACAAATCATCAACCTTATAGCCTTTAGTCCTAGGATATACATACATCTTATCATCTGTTTTATCCATGCCATAGGCAAGGGCAGCAGCTGTAGGTTCATTGATCACACGAAGGACATTCAAACCAGCAATCTGACCAGCATCCTTGGTAGCCTGTTTAAAACAAGAGAAGCAGGAATAAGAATTAACCAAAATGGTTTAGCCTATGATACAAGAATTAACCAAAATGGTTTAGCCTATGATACAAGAATTAACCAAAACGGTTTAGCCTATGATACAAGAATTAACCAAAACAGTTTAGCCTATGATACAAGAATTAACCAAAACGGTTTAGCCTATGATACAAGAATTAACCAAAACAGTTTAGCCTATGATACAAGAATTAACCAAAATGGTATAGCCTATGATACAAGAATTAACCAAAACGGTTTAGCCTATGATACAAGAATTAACCAAAATGGTTTAGCCTATGATACAAGAATGAACCAAAACGGTTTAGCCTATGATACAAGAATTAACCAAAACGGTTTAGCCTATGATACAAGAATTAACCAAAACGGTTTAGCCTATGATACAAGAATTAACCAAAACGGTTCAGCCTATGAAATAAGAATGAACTAAAGTGGTCAAGACTATGATGTAAGAATTAATTAAAAGTGGTCAAACCTATGATGCAAGAATTAAACTGGTCAAGTCTATGATGTAAGAATTGACCAAAGGGGTCAAGTCTGATGTATGACTTAACCAAAGTGGTCAAAACTATGATGAACTAATTGACCAGCATGGTCAAGCCACTGATGTAAGAAATAACCCACAGTGGTCAAGCCTATGATGTAAGAATTCACCAAAGAAGTTACAAAATCATTACATGGTCCCCATTTCTGCATAGTTTAATTTCTATGTCTCATCGCCCAAAATCCAATGCTCCACACCCAAAATTCAAGTAGTTTAATTTCTCTGTCCCATCATCCCCACACCCAAAATCCCAGTGAACTATCACCACATCATAACTGTAGTTTCTAGGATTTTTCAAAGTAAGGCCAGTTCCACCATCCCTCTTCCAAAAGTGGGCCAATTATAAATTCAATGCGACAGATTTGGTCCTCTTACTTGAGAAATATGGGTCACACATAAGAACATATTTCAAGTGATTGCAGCATCCTAAAAAACAGGCAAGCAAAAGGTTGTTGTGATTTACTGTATTCAAGCAATTCTTCGAAGCTTGTATACCTGCTCCACGATTTCAAAAATATTTACCAATTGCAAGTGTGTTCCTTTTTGATGGTTTGCATATATGTCAAGCATGGGTGTAATAAAGTGTACAGGTAAGAATGACAGGTAGAAAAGAGTTATAAAGGAAAAATGATTGAATTTTTAAAATAATTAAAACAAGAAACACAGGAAAACAAGAAAAACAGGAAGACAAACTTTTGAAAGAACTTTATAAATGACTCAGATTGGTATGAACTTCAGTGATACCAATACAGAACAAAAGTGCAAACGAAGCAAGATTTAGTCAGGCCAGTAATTACTGCTCAAAATCCTTTATCATGGCTTCTGCCCATAGAGCTGCCACGTGATCAGCTATAGTTATGTACATGTCTATTGTACTGGTCCTATAGTTTGAGCATCCTGCAGTAAAAGTGCTTGTTTTTCCATGTTTCACAGTTTACACAGCATCTCCATCTTTGACTTTTCTAACCACAACGTTTTCCCATGCCAGTTTGATTGGAAGTTATGGTCAAATTGTTGCTTTATTGCTGGCACTTGCTGCGCCAGAATGTGTTCAAATTGTTTGATTACATTTCAACAAGAGATTTTCTTTTACTGACTCTTTTAAAATAATCCAGTAAAATTCTTTACGATATTCCAAACGAACTTGCACATTCCTCCTGACTGAGCACAAATCAAAGCAGCCTTAGGTTGGCTACCTATACAGTAAAAGCGGTGCAAATGCAAAATCATTTCCACTTAGGTAATCAACTTCTAAGCAAAAATACATAAAAGCAGGATTTGTATCTTTTAATGTCAGGCTTGAAAATAAAGTGGTGAACGAGAGAACACAATTCAGTCCAAGAACATAGTCTCTAAAAGTCGAATTTGTCATGAACAAAAAATATTCCGGAATGAAATCTCTTTAACACCATTCCAATCATACAGTGCATGCAACTGCAAGAAAATCGTCTGCTTTATGTACATTCATCAGCCTATAGGAGTGTATTGTGGGCATAAGTTCATTCGGGGAAAGGTTTAAACAGTTTGAAGTTTGAAAGGATATATATGTCTGCAAGACCGCAAGATGTTGATTATTTTGGAAGATAATTATTACCAGAATGGGGGGGAGGGGGGCAGGGGGAATCTCTTCTTGAAAGACTTCACTACATGATATGAGAACAGACATATATCTGCTTTTGTACACCATTTTGTCCAAACTCATTCTCTTTCTTTTGATTTGCTAAAAAAAATATCCCACATCCCAAAACAGAATTTGCCCCAGCATCAACTGAATTGCAGGATTTTTGGCACATTTGGTTCGTTCAATTTGGGACTGCTTGTCATGAACCATGGGATTCCTGCAAACCCATGTCCTAGAAGCAACAGTCATTATGTTAAAATTAAGAAAAAAAATCAACAAACTGTTTGTGAAACATGAATGCCCCACCGTAAACCGAAACACAGACTTAACCAAGGTGTGACAGACAGACAGAGACAGGCAAGGGTAACACACTATACTGTTTCCTCTAAGGGAAACAACTTTACCAATGTATCCTTGCTTGATCTTTAATCAATTCCATCAGATTCTTTTTGAAAAAGTTCCTTCAAAATTAGTTCCAATTCACCACCACATGATTTATTTACACCAAAAAGACCTTAACATCCAATGCCAAGACATACATTATATTAGGATCTAAGAATAATTGGCAATAGTGCTTGGTATGCACATTATTTATACTGGTGGGAGTCAAGTCCTGTTTGAAGTGTTTTAGGTTCAGGGACGATTCCAACAATAACATTTAGGGCCCCCATCCGTAGAATCATAAATTTTTCATCATGAAACAAGTATTTTGGTTAATTCTTAACACATAGGCTTATGGTTTGTAACCTCCTAAACCTCGTCACTCATAATTTTTGTTGCAATTTTTTTCAGATGTCCCTTTAGAGCGGATACAAAAAAATATTATTATAAACCCAAACTACCAGTAGTTATATAAATCTGTTCTTGTTTTGAAGACAAGTTGCCATTTTAAATAGCAGTTATAGGAAAAGTTCATACGAAAAAAATGTATCTGTTTATTTTGATCTAACATACTATAAATTGAGGCTACATTATAATAATTATGTTTGTTATTTTCAGGTGTTATTGGAATAAAGTACCCTATGATCATATGGCACTATTACATAGTTTCACATTTAATTCAAGTTCTGTGTTTAAACAACAGGCATCTTCGCATCACATATTACCAAGCAGACACATGATAATGAATACTATTTAAAACCATATTCCAATTTCAATAAAAAAAGAATGAAAGAAAACGTCACAAGAACCATGATTTAGTTAATTAGAATTCAACTAGTCCAAAAGTCATTTAGCATTTCATGCAAGACCAAGCATACCTTGGCAGACAAAGCTCGGACTATGTGCTGAATATAAGCAATTCGAAGCACAAAAATGTGTGTATCATCCATTACCAACATGTACTGTCAACTATTCAAACAGCTCGTCAACAAAAAATTTCTAATTATGAAAGGAATACAAATCCATCATTATAAAAATAGGGAGCTGTCTACTCGCATCAGCTTTTCAAAAATGCACATTATGTTGGAGAATCCCAATACTTACCGGGTCCATGCTATGGGGCGATTCAGGCGAAATAGTAACCCTTGGGTCAGTCATTTCACCTAAACAGGCCCATTGCATTGCATTGATTTCATGACTACCCCCATCCCATTCTGTTTAAATACTTGCATTAACAATCAAATTAAAACGTCAGCTTTTGTGTGTATTTTCCCTTCCAAGAAGAAGGCAGAAAGATACAAAAAGAAGTCTTATGTTCTGTAGTAAATTATCATGCTAGTTTGATGATCATATACACCAGAAATTACATTGATATCTACAGAATTCACACCAAAAATTTACACGAAACCTTGAAAAATGAGTGAAAAATATAACTTTTCTTGCCCCATCTGAAGCAAATTATGACTTAGCGGACCTATCTAGGTCCATTATAAATAAAATAATTTTATCCAATTAGTCCTCATATAAACATTTGAAAAGAGGGCTTCTGATATAGAAGATGTTGCCAAGTTACAAATGTAACCTATTTTCAAGGTTGCCATTTCATGTTATACAACAACTCTGGTGAAGCAAAATAAGATATAAGAAATATTTTTATAAACTTTTAATAACATTTCTGACATGAAAATAAGTGACCACTTTGAACTTACTACATCCACTTCTCCCTATTTTCGCCAATTCACCTATTCTCGCTAGAGAGGTAATTTCATCCAGATATTAGGGTCCAGCTTGGACCATGATTTATGAGGATTAAATGCACATAAAAAAAATTTGTACGATTAAGATAACTTTTTTGTCAGGAAAAGGTACAATTACAGTTCCGATCTAGTAACACATGTAACAGTTATGAATGGAATGAGGGAAAAGTTACGGCAAGCAAGATGTACAAACTTTCAATCAAGGAATTTTTTTTCAATCAAGATATTTAAAAATAAAAATTCTGGGACTGCCAACAGAAATTGGGGCTGCCAGGCAACCCTAATAAATTTAGCAGAATCATCCACGAGGTTCAAAACTGTTTGTGGATTTATAAGAGAATGTCCATGCCCACTCATTCAAGTAAAAATATTAATGATGGAACGAATTAATTCAATCAAGAAACACCATGACCTCACCTGTCTTCAAGATCACTGAAACAGTCTGTGGCAGTTATGGCTGCTTTCTTTCTTTATATATTTCTTTCTATTATTACTTATTTATTTAACCATGACCTGACATACCTGTCTCTGAGAATCATTAAAATAGGCTGGTACAGTAACAACAGCATTCTTGGCTGGCTGCCCTAGGTAGTTCTCTGAAGAAAACAAAAATGAAATAAAGAGTAATTACTGATAGAGAAAGATGTCCTCATCAATATTAAAGTTTCTAGCAACTTTAAAGATGCTAACTTTAGAAAATGCAGAACTCGGATAGCATTTTCTCTCAACTATCGTGTTGGAACTGGTGCAATACTGGCCAAATTAATTTCCAGGAATGCCACAAATAAACTGTCTTTTAACTGCCGAGTACTGAAACAGGGATCAGGAAAACCACTCATCCTCTCGTCCAGACCTGGTAAAAGTTGGCTGTGCGTCAATTATCAATTACTTTTGCCTAGTTTACCTACTTGTTAATCCAGAACATGTTGCAAAAGAAGCCAACTTTGTTATCAATTTGATATTAAAATATATCCAAAATCATGAAAATATTGTTACAACTGAAGACAGTGGGTTTAGAAACCTTCTCATGCATGTCCCCTTATATAAATTTATATAATACAAGATTTATATAGAAAATCGAGAAATCTCAGTTTCACACAAAGCCCCGATTTCTTGCTGATATTCACATTTACAGTAACACCTCTAGGTAATTAAGACATTTGGAAAGAATGAAGTTATCTAAGTGGTATTTTTCAAAGCTTTCTTATGATATATCCACAAACTGGATTAAATGATACAAGTCCATTCATAATTGTTTGTGTTACCATGCTTACAAACCAGTTCAGCTAAAAACTCAAGTCAATATGGATGACCTTAAAATCATTGTCAGGGTGCCAATTGTCAACTTAGTCATTGGATTGCAACTAAACACAAAGTCTGGTCAAAATTCACTTGTACATGTACAAGCCACTCTGTTCATAAGCTCATTGAAGTAAAAAAAAATGCATACAATGACCTTTGACATGAGCCCAAGGTCACTTAGGTCTGGTTTTCAAAACTACTTCACAACAGCACAGATTTGTAAGTTTTCAGATATGCACTATTTTCATTCAGAATCATCTGAATATTGCAATAAGTGTTTGAATGAAAACTCCATGCCAATGCCACGATTCAAGCAAAAGGAGTAGTGATAAGATTTGTGATGGCTATGGTGCCATGTTGGAGGTCAAATTAGCATCATGTTCATTAAAACTAGCTACATATTGCTAGTGTTTAAGTGGAGGAAAAAACCCACGTCATTACAATCGTACATCAAGGAGAAGAAGCCATATATAAGATTTTCAGAATGGCCATCAAGGCAGCCATTTGGAGGTTGTATGAGCACTATTTTAATATAGGAACCACTACATATTGCAAGAAATAAGTAGTTCTAACAAAAAAAAAATCTTGATAAGACCATCTATTCATAGAAGTAGCTTTTACAAGATCTGTCAAATTTTGGAAGGTCACATCAGCATCATTTCCATTTTGGACCATCTACATACAGTGAGAAATGTCTTAGTGAAAACGTGTTAATATGTCCATACCATAAAGAAAACAAGTGACAAGATTTTCCAGATGGCCACAGCCATCATGTCTGAGGTCTGATCAGCACATTTTATTTGGGACCAACTAGATATCACTAGAAATCTTTTAGTAAAACTCAATGTCACTACAGCCATTCATTAAAGAGTAGTAACTTTAACAAGATTTTCAAGATGTCCACCATAGTGGCCATGTTGGATGTCAGATTGGCATCATTTTTTCATTTAGCACCAACCAGACATGATAAGAAGTCTTTTGGTGAAAACCCCATGCATCTATGGCCATCCATTTAGGAGAATTAGCGATTAGATGGCAATGTTGAAGGTCTGATCAGCACCATATTTTGTTTAGTACCAAGCAGACATCACAATATTTGAGTGTTGGGTGATTGCAATTGGTAAGAGGCCACGCTAATCCACACGTGTTGGCTACTCATTATCTGAATAAGTAATCAGTCCATACTACCAGCCCACTGGGGAGAACCCTTAAAGAAATGAGACTTGTGAATTTTCATCTTTTGTCAATGCGTCAAGATATGGTAGCAGTATCATTCATCTTCGGCTTGACACACTTAACGTCTATGTAGTATTACTCTTCCTGATTGGTCTATTGAAGAAATGGGCACATGCTGTAGAATATGTGGCAATTGCTTCTGTTGGCTAACTTTAGCTAAAGGAAAATGGCAAGTTTAAATAATCAACCAGTCACAATTGTTGCATACTATATTGGCTTCTGATGTAATGGCTAAACAATGTTCCCCGTGAATAGTTTACAGTTCCCTGACACTTTAGACACAGGATTAATAATAGCACTGGATTAACGATAACCTGAACTGTCACGAAGTAAACTAAGATCAACATAAAATATGGACTGTGGCTGGCTTGTAGAAAGATGATGGACAAGAAGATGGCAGCATAAAAGGAAATTGTTAGATTATCTTTTATTTGCTGATCATAAATAAATAAGATGTTTAAACTTCAACAAAATTTTTTCATTAGCATGACTGTATTTGTGGACTTCAAGGCATTAATCTCGATTCTACTGGCACAATTTAGTTTTACTGGCGACACAGTAGTGCAGTCAGTAGAACTTAACTGCAACAGTAAACCACAATTGGCATCCTCAGATCTTCATTAGATTGTTGTTCTCATTCTAAGATACCTGGAGGACTGTATCAAAGGGAGATAACTGTCCATGGCACATCATCAAAGGGAGATTTATAATGTTGCAATTGCAACAGTTTCTGACATTGTAGTGTGGTTTTTATTGGGGTCTAGAACTACACAGGGATATACCTCTCCATTGCCTTACCAAATATCTCTCTCTTGCCACCGTGGCTTTCAGGCACAAGACACACTGCATTACAGTATCTGATTTGTATACCACACAGTGTCTTTATTTATGTTTTTACAAAGATTATAAAAGTTTCTTTACATTTGTGAAATTTTTGAAAATGTAACAATGTAATTTATTTTGACTTTGCGTGCATTGTTTTTTTAGCTGATTGATAATTGTGCTTACACAACTCAGATTTGGGGACAATTTTGATATCATTTGATTTTATGTTGTAGATTTATTTTCAAACACAAGCGGTTATAAGATATATTAAAATGTACTGAAGGCATTTGACCTATTGATGCAATCTGAAGCGTTTATTTCGGAATAAGAATAAGAAATGAAAAAATATCACCATTGGAAAACTCTTCAATAGATAATAAAGAGTCGCATAAACATCCCCAGCTCAAAGGGGCTCTGCAGCTTCTTTTACGTTCCTTTGATCTCAAGTGCTAAAGCAGTGATGGGTCGTCTCATTTGCATATCAGTAGGGAGTCGTACATACGTTCAGAAAGTTCCTAGATACCAATCCCTTTGTAATTCTTGTCCCAGGTTTTACTGATGCAAAATGTTGATGTTTAACCAATCAGAAAGGATGTTATAATCACATAGGTGCAACATTGCAAGGGACTTTTCACAAATTCCACCATAAAATATCACTTCCGCAATACATCTTACAAACAGTTGGTGACATATTGAATGCCGATTCCAACACACCTGACCTTTCTGACCATTGTTGAGCTGTCAAGGGGGCATTGTCCTCTTATAATTATCACATGGAGATATGTTCAATTTAGGCGGACACTGGCAGTTTGGGGTGGTTGACTTCCCCCTGGTGCAATACATTCCTTGGAAATCAACTTTCATCATTCCCATGCTTTAGCAACAAATATTGTGATATCCACTGGCTGTTCAACCATTAATCCTTCTGTCCATTACTACATCCCCAAAGCTGCTGAATGGAAATTAACAAAACTTAATAGTGACACTGCTCTTGGCATAACCATTTGCATTTCCTTGGCTCTCCCACCTCTAGGTTCCATATGGAAAGGATTGCCATGAAACTTTATAAACACATTCATCCCAAAGTTTTAAATGGTTCTAGATAAAAATGGTGCCCCTCGGACATTTAATATGGCTGCCATGGCAGCTACCTTGAAAATCTTGTTCCTGCTACTACTAAATGGATGGTCATATTTACATGGGATTTTGTAACTTAAAAGACTTTTGATGTATTTCGTCCTAAATGAAAATGGTGCTGATATGACATCCAATATGGCATCCATTGTGGCCCTCTTGAAAGTAGCGTTATTGCTGCTTCTGCTGAACAGATGGTTGTAGTGACATCTTGTGAGGTCTAGTTATTCCTATATGAAAATGGTGCCAGCCAGACATCCAGTATGGCCACAACTGTGGCCATCTTGAAAATCTTGGTTTGCTACTCCTCCTGAATAAATGTTCATATCTATATGGAGTTTTCACCAAATGATGTTTAGCTGGTGCCAATTCAACATCTGATTTGCCCACCATGACATCCAACATGAAAATATTTTTATTGCAACTTCTCCGGAATGGATGGGCATAATGATGTGGGGTTTCCACTAAAAGACTTCTTCCAACGTCTAGTTGGTCCTAAATGAATATGGTGCACACTGGACATGCCTTTGTACATCCAATATGGCTGCCATGGCAGATATCTTGAAAATCTTGTCACTCCTATCCTGAATGTATGGTTGTATAAATGTTGGGTTATCACTGAAAGACTTCATATGATGTCCAGTTGGTCTTAAATTAAAATGGTACCAATCTGACATCCAATATGGCTGCCATTGCAGCCATCTTGAGAATCTTTTTATTGCTTCTCTTCCAGAAAGAGTGCTCATATTGACATGGAATTTTCACTACTATTCTGAAAATATGGTCACATTGACTTGGGGTTTTCAAAATGGATTTTACAACAAATGTACATCCCCCAATTTATCATAAAGCACAAAATATACCTATTACATAAAAAAAGCATTGTATTTTGATGTAATAGGTACATCATGTTTTCCAAAGATTACGTTTTTATTTCTAAGAAATTATCATAGCAATAAGTTATCATCAACATGGCTATTGTTTTCAGCCATCAAAGATCTCTCCCAAGATTATTATTGTCATAACAAGAGCTATCATTAACATGGCTATTGTTTTCAGTTATCAAAGATCTCCTAAGATTATACAAGTTTATATCCACCAAAATTTTGAAGTCTATATTGGTCTACTTTGGAGGGGGGGGGGAGAGTGAAGTAGAAAGCCAAAGCCATCTGAAGGACACAAAGAGTTGCTCTGAACCTTTTTTTAAGCAAAACATTCATGTCTGAAAACAGAAATATAAGACAATATGTCTCTAGGAACACTATTAAAAGGGTTCCATATGAAAATGAGAATGGAGTTGTAAGGTGCCAGGTCCCCAAAGGCAAAGTAGCATGACTACAAGAATGGGAGTTGCCATCTTGCCTGAATCGTCCTATAACATGCACCTTTTTTTGCATATAGTGGGAATTTTTCACTGAAGATGTCACTTTTGTTCAAAAATAAAGATTTTAAATTTGGCAAGTAATTTTTCAGCAATTGCAGATCAAGAGATTATTATATCTAAAGTCATAAATTCTGATGGAATTTACTTTTATCGTCCAACTCTAAAACGGTTTAATCTCTAAAATTTCTTAACTGGTAAAAATTCCCACTATACGGTGTGTGTGTGTGTGTATATATATATATATATATATATATATATCCAGTCTTACTTACAAAAATATGCAATGAGAAAAGAGTATACCTGCTGTTTCTTTCATCTTCACGAGAACAAATGCTCCGACCTGACTAGGGGAGTACATTTTACCACGGCCCTCAACCCAGGCGTCACCATTGGATGCCCTTACAATCTTGAATGATACATTCTTCCTGCAAAATGAACACAAAATTGAACACAATGAATCAAGTGTTCAAGAGAGGGCTCCAGATATATATAAAACTTTAGTAGCCAAATTTTAGGTTAACAGGCCCAAATAATTTTGTTCTCCAAAACCAGAAATCAATCGAAAGGGTAATTAATGATAGAAGACAACAGAAAGAGGTGTTATTTAAGGCAAATTAATAACTGTTAAAAAAGCATGAAGCGAGTCTTAGTAGTATACCTAAAAATGTCAAATCATCATCAGCTTCAACCTGAGGTCAGCCAGTAAAAATCACAATTTGGAATTCTCTAAACCATTTCTTGTCATATTGCCTGGCCTCAAATTCACTGATAAATGACCTTAACCTTCATTTTCTTCTGATGATGGTTTATATTAATAAAGCTTTAGCCGTATCTGCAGTTATCTGAGTGACAGTAATTTTACTACATTTTCTGTAATTGTCACCATATCTTTTTAATCGGCACTATATAGCCAGTATTGTGCTGCCATAGCGTTAAACCCTACAACTAGTACTACATTTTTCATTTCTCAGCCATATTGACCAAGTTTTACAATCTGACTCCAAAATTAACAAACTTCTTCCTTACTCAATGTGCAAGCATTCCACAAATTTTAGTCCAGGTGAGTGATATAGAACTAAAGCTATTTTGCAAAAAATATATTTCTTCTTTCAATTTAAGTGATTAATACCTTTTGACTTTCAAAATTTATAGGTTTCTTCTTGACCGAAAATGCAAGCTATCCACAAAGTTTAGTAAAGTTAGAAGGTGTAAAAATAAAGTTATTGTGCAGAAACTAAAATGGTAACCGAGTGAATGACATGTGGTAGAAAGCGTAACAGCAACCACAAGCAAAAAAGCATTACAAATTTGGTGGCCAAGTATCAAGATCTTAAGCCAATCAGCACCAGATTGTAATTACTGTACTGAAGTTACCTGTAATGCTAATACTACTACTTTTTCTGGTAGTAATGCCACTGCTGCTGTTGCTTCTACATCTTGGTGGTAACTCTACTGAAATTTTAATTATCTTTTAAATATAATTAAAAAGGCTGCAAAGAAACAGCCAGATTCTTTATATGTAGGGATCTGTGATTGTATTGTGCTTCATATTCAAGTGAAACTGGATTACTCTCTTAAAATCAGCAGATCAGAGAATTTAGAAAGGAAAGGAAAAATTCAAATTCACTTCAGATCAAACAGAAACCTACATGTCCTTCTGAACTTCTGGGTCCTCAAATCTTCGCCCTATCAAGCGTTTTGTTGCAGAGAAAGTGTTTTCAGCATTTGTAACAGCCTGTCGTTTTGCAGGCATTCCAACAAGCCGTTCCCCATCTTTTGTGAAAGCTACTACTGATGGAGTGGTGCGTGCTCCCTCGGAGTTCTCCAGAACTTTGGCATTCTTTCCCTCCATGATGGCAACACAGGAATTAGTGGTTCCAAGATCGATCCCAATGACATGGCCCTTGACTTTGTCAGATCTAAAATTGGAAAAGATCATTTTACAGCATTGGTAGGTACAACCATACAAAAAGATTGAAATGCATACTTCAAATAAAATGTTTGTCCCTAATATGTTCTTGTTCAATCTGGTAAGGCTCACTGTTCATGAATCTTTCATGGTCCAAACATACAAACTTGAACATGTATAAATCAGTTATAAATAAGAATAAGAATCCCTTGAAGGGACCAACACTCTACTGGCCGAAAATAATGTCCAGGAATTCAAGACAAGGCCATTTCTTCCTTTTAACTGCCAAGTGTTGAAAAAATCTGATATTCTTCAGCGATACTAAACTTTTCAAATTAGCTCCTGTGATGGACATAGTGGATTTCAGATTGGCACCATTTTCATTTAGGACCAACAACATATAAAATTTTAGTTTTCTGGGGGAGTACAACTAATTTTAATTATGTAATACTTACCTGTCACTATTATTAAGCTTTCTCCTTTCTGCATGGAAAGACCTCGTCCATGCTAGATGCACAAACTCCCTGTTCTAGGAGTTTCTTAGAACATGTGCATCGACCCAGTCTGATCTACATCATCAGCTCATGCTCCACTGAGGGTCTTCATTCTTTTCAGGATGTGAGACTAATGAAGGACATCAGCGTGGGGTGATGGGAGGACATTCAATAATGACAGGTAAGTATTACATAATTAAAATTAGTTTTACTCCCCCAAAAAACTACATTTTAATGTCAGTAATAACTTACCTGTCACTATTATTAAGCTGAATTTGTCAGTATGGTGGGTGGCTGATGGACTTTGAGAAGAGTAGAAATGTGGAAAAAATTACTCACCTTCCAGTCGAAGCACTCAACTGCAGTTTTAAGTGGTAGTTGTCTGGGTCATAGATTGTGCTATGACGATCAGACAGAGAGAGAAGATACCTAGGCTTTGGTTTGCTAATGTCCGAAGGTAAAAAGACGAGAAGGTTGTGTGTGAGCGCCAAAACGCAGCCTTTATAATATCGTCCAAAGATGAATGGTTGAAATATGCCCAGGAAGTAGCAATAGCCCAGACTTCATGGGCTTTAATCTTCATGAGCAATAAGTCTCTTTCCGTGAGAGATGCATAAGCTCTCTTGATGGTGATCAAAATCCATCGAGAGATAGTGGATGCTGAAATATCAGCTGAACCCCTAAAGGGGAGAAAAAGTCTTTTCCTACCCTTCCTTCTCACTTTAGCAAATGTTAAATAGAATTTAAGTGCCCTAACTGGGCAAAGAAGTCTATCACTATCATCCCCAGCACAAATACGACCAAGATTGGGGAGACATAAAATGGGAGCTTGTTGTTGAGTTTTGTCGCAAACAAGTCCACTAGAGGTCGCTCCCATAGACTGAACAGAGACTCTGCAACCTCTTGATGAAGAGACCATTCCGTTGGGACTACCTTGCTGTTCTGGACAAAATGTCTGCCAGAATGTTTTTCTTCCCTGGAATGTGACGAACTCGGAGTGTAATCCCTTCTAACTGTGCCCAACGTAGAAGGTTAAAGACTTCATCGCTGAGTGAAGGAGCATGAGTGCCTCCTTGTCGTCTGAGGTATGCAACCATTGATGTGATGTCTGAGGAGATCATGATGCAATGCCTTTCATGCGTTCTAGGCAGCCGTTTAGGGTGAAGAACACGGCTTTCATTTCTAGATTGTTTATGTGGAGAAGACGGTCTTCGTGTCACCACTGGAAATGGAGAAGTACTCCTTCTGGCTCTAAACGAGTCCCCCAACCTTAATCTGATGCGTCGGTGTACAGATAGGAGTGGGATTCTGGGGCATGCAGTAGAACTCCTCACTTTAGGTGGTACTGAAACGTCGACCCTAAAGAAATTTGCATTGAGAGGGAATCCTTGTGGGGGTCTCCAAACCGCCAACAGGAGAAACTGAAGAGGACGTAAATGAAGTCTCCCTAGGGGAACCAGGTCCGACACAGAATTCAAGGTTCCAATGAAGGAGAGATACAGACGAGCTGACAACGAAGTCTTGGTCTGTAATGTCCTTAAAAGTTCCATGATTTCGTGTATCCTCTCTGGGGGAACACGAACGCAGCCCAGGGAGGTAAGGAAATTCATTCCTATGTACACGAAATCTTGAGAAGGAACAAGTTTGGACTTCTCTAGATTTGGAATCAGTCATAATTGCATCACCACAGACCAACAGAGGGGCATGTGGCTGCATAGGGACTGTTTGTTTGTGTTGTTTAGTAGCCAGTCGTCGAAATACTGGTTTAACGGAATCCCCAAGTATCTCAATTGTGCAGCTATTACTCTCATGACTCTGGTAAAGATCCTGGATCCTGAGGCAATACTGAACAGCATGGCTCGGAATTGAAATACTTCCTGTCCGATTGAGAACCGGAAATATTTTTTGTGCGGCAGAAAAATAGGGATGTGGAAGTACGCATCCTGAAGATCGATGGAAACTGCCCAGTTGGCTGTCAAGAAATGTAGAAGAGTCCAGTGCTACATCTCTACGTAGGTGTAGAGCTCCGCCAACAACGCCATTGCTGTAGACAATGCGTGTCATGAAGTTTTTGCCACAGCCTCTAACAGTCGTTGCAAGGCAACGGTTGATAATGATTCCTCCTTCAGGAAACTGAAGGAAGCTGGGAAACACAGGTCAGCATGAGAAGCTATAGTTACTATTGACCTGGCCTTTGATTCTAATGCCTCCAAGGATTTAACCGATAGGCGAGCAAAAGAACCAGCTGAAAAGCCAACTCGGCATCCAAGTGGGGAAGATTTCAACGGCCAGGCAGGTGAATGGACCTTATAGCTCAAGGCTGAAATTAAAGGCCTCAGTGTAGCATAGGGGACAGACCACCTTTTAATCTGTCACACTGATTCTTGACCTTTGATCAGCCGTTTCGCAACTTCGCTAACCATCGGGGAGTACGGAAGTAGCAAAGTCTGGTCTGGGCATTGCTCCTGACAGTTTCTCTAAACAAGAGAGAATCTTAGTGTCACTTGGATAATTTGGTTTGGGCACATGTCAGGAGGAAGAAGGCGGTATACTTCGTTTACAGCCATGTTGAATGACCAAGTCTCCCCTTCCTCGACCACTTGAGACAATGGTGGTGAGGGCTTCGGAGCACTTTGAATGGTAGGGTATACCCTATCCTCCGGAGTTTCAGGAAATTCCTGCAAATCTACCATGAACGACAAGGCATCATCTTCCTGTTCCAAAGCTCGGCGTGAAGCAGAAGAAATGTATCCTGAACGATCCCTCGGCGGGGATGGCCGGGAAGTAGGGACATATATATTCTGTGTCTCAGCACGGGGAGGGACAGAATTGTCCTCAACGGGTATTATGTATAGAGAGCAAGAACTCTTCTCGCCTCTCTTTCGTCTCTTAGTGGGAGGGGAATTAATCTTCCCTTCCCTTGACGACCTATTCTGCAGAACTTGTGATGGTCGTTGGATCTCATCACTCGTACATGCAGGAAGCCACATAGACGACATCCATAGTAGAGGTAGTTCTCTCCCTTGCGGGGGAAAGTTCCACATACTAAATGTATTGAAAGGGAACATGGGAAAGGAAGGGACATCTGTCCAATTTCCTATCCCAGAAGTGTGACAACTAGGTAATGTAGCGAACGGGTGGTATTCGAACCTAATCCTAGCTCTATACCTAGATTTGGCATGTCTCGCAGACCTATACCTAGTATATGGTCTGTCCGTATCCAGTGACAAGTGGCCGGTGTGTGACCGGTCACTTATAGTCAATGGCAATCTAGATCTGAGAGAACTTCTCTCAGAACTAGAAGAATTTGAACAATGGCTAAACCCCTTGGGTTTGCGTGATGTATTTTGCACCTGACTTCGGATACTATGGAGGTCTTGTTCCTGCCCCAAAGGGAAGACTCAAGGATGCTCCATATTTGGGCTCAGTGTAACCCCTTCCAGGGGTATAACTGTGTCTGCTTGTGGGTCGGTGCTACCCCTCCCTCCCGCAGTAGGGGGGGGGGGTGGACTCTGACCCAGCAAGTTGATAGCCCTTAACGATAGAAGCTGCCATATTAGAAGACACTCTATCATGACTTCAGAAGGTGCCGCACCTCCCTCTTATATTTGGGGGATCACACTCGAACCCTTGAGAGATATCTGTTACCATCTCACCAGTAGTAACATTATCTCTCGATTGTCTAGGGAAGGTGCTGCTAATCCCTCTTTTATTTGGGGGATCGCACTCGAACCCTTTAGAAACATCTGTTTCTACCTCACAGGTACCACCAGTATTTCTTCCTGAGATGTATTTGATTTACAAGAGGAAAAATGTGCTTCTTTCCTCTTCAGATAAGTGTGACAGCTTTCAGCCAGATCCCAAGTGTCGTCCGACCATAGACAACACATGGGGCATCCATCCATACATGCACATTTTGTACATGACAAACAAGTTTGGTGAGTGTCCCATGGGCCTTTCTTATGCCCACAATTACCAACTGATTCAGACATCTGAAAAAGAAACTTAGTTAACAAAACAGCAGAGCACTGATAATAATAAGGGTCTGTGTCAGCCAGTAGTATCTCCTTACTACTGATTTTTTTTTTTGTAAACAAGAATATCCGAGTTTATTCGATACTTCGTGACCGAGATAAACACCAGAGCATCATTGTAGGTTAAGGTAATGTTATAGAAAACATTAATGGGCCTTAGAATCTACTAATAGACAACAGTTATGAGATTCTGTCACATGACTAAGTTATTACGTTAATAAATAATAATCACAGTAAAGATGGACCCCAATGTTGCAACAGTTTAAAAAAAAAAGGAAATTCTGAATACTTCTTGCTACCACTATGTCCCAAGCTCTTTACTTTACGTATCCCAAGCCCTTTACTTAGGTAGCTCGTAGTGCATTAACAATGCATGAATGGTGAATATCAATGTTAATGTTAACAATAACGAATTTGATAAATACGGACAGAGGTCAACGTTCATTATAGAGAATATTCATGACAAGTCCTGGTTATTAGCATTGAAACCACTGCACTTGTAGATATTTTCTTCGTCACAAAGTTTTCCATGTGTTGACTCAACGGTCGTCCGGAAAAGAATGAGGACGCTCTGTGGAGCATGAGCTGATGATGTAGATCAGACTGGGTTAATGCACATGTTCTAAGAAACTTCTAGAACAGGGAGTTTGTGCATCTAGCACAGACGAGGTCTTTCCATGTAGAAAGGAGAAAGCTTAATAATAGTGACAGGTAAGTTATTACCGACATTAGAATATGACTTTCCATTTTAGAGTAACGATAAGATTTTCAAGATGGCTGCTATGGTGGCCATATTGGATATCATATTGACACAATTACCTTTGAGGACCAACTACACATAAGAAGTCTTTTGGTGAAAGTGCAATGTAGATATCACCATCCGTCCAGAAGTCAGATCGGCACCGTTTTCATTTACAACCAACTAGACATCATAAGAAGTCTTTTAGGGGAAACCCCATGCTGATATGACCATTCAAGTAGTCGTAACAAGATTTTCAAGATTTGATGTCTGAGTGGCACCGTTTTCATTTATGACCAACTAAACATCTCAAGAAGTTGTTCATACGACTATCCATTCAGGAGGAGTAGCAGTAACAATATTTTCAGGATAGTCACTGTGGCAGCTATATTGGATGTGCAAATTTTTCATTTTCATTTAGGACCAACTAGACATTGTAAGAAGTCTTCTGGTGAAAATCCCACGTTAATATTACTTTTCTTTCAGGAGGAATAGCAATAACAAGACTTTCAAGATTGCTGATGTGGCGGCCAAGTTAGGACGTCCGAACAGCGCCATTTTCATTTAGGCCTAAAAAGACATCATAAAAAGTCTTTAAGTGAAAACCCCATGTTGATATGACCATCCATTCAAGAGGACAAGATCTTCAAGATGGCTGCTGTAGTGGCCATATTGGATGTCTCTTCAGCACCATTTTCATTCAGAACCAACCAGATCTTGGGCTGAATGTGTGTGTAAAGTTTCATGGCAATCCCCTATGAAGTTTAGTAGGAGTAGCGATAACAAACTTGTGCTAATGGATGGACATAACATCAGACAATGGACAACAGGAAATCCTATAAGCTCTTCTAGTCTATGACCAGTAGACCTAACAACAGTAACTGGTTAAAATGGCAAACTGTATGTATGCCTGCCACATGTTTAATAGTCTTCAATGCAGATACCTGAATTTTTTTTACATAAACCACTTTTCTTTGACCTTATACCACCAAAATTGACAGGAAAAATCCTTACTTTAAATGTAAGCCATCTACAAGTTTGGTCCAGGTCTGTGATGTAGAAATAATGGTATTCTAAGGAAACCATTTTTATTCTTTATGTCAGTGACCTTGACCTTTGACCTTTGGACCCCAAAATCAATGTTTCTCCCTTACCCCAAGAGCAGGCCATCCACAAACTTGGGTAAATGTAGATGATGGGGAACAAGAGTTATTGCTTGGAAACCATTTTTCTTCTTGCAATCAGTGACCATGACCTTTTAACCTCAAAATTAATAGGGTTCTTCTTTACCCAAGTGCAAGCCACCCATATATTTGGTGACTAGATGGTGGAAAATTCAAGTTTTTTTTTTGTGTAGAAACCATTTTTCTCCATTTAGTCAGTGACCTTGACTGTTGCATTTTTTATCCTGATATTGACAGAGTTCTTTCTTACCCCAAGTACAAGTCATCCACAAAGTTTTGCAACTTGATAGTTTGGGCTGAATCATAATTGGTAATAGACAGATAGATGGCCAGACATCATAGTATGTACAAAGCCGACAGTGGAAATAAAATTTGCAAGCTTATTTTTTTTCCACATTCAAAAAAATGCAAGTAGTAAAATTTTAAGTTTAATTCAAGCCCTAGATATCCTACAATAGGTTGCCGAGTTAGACATGTTAACTTTTACAATAATTTCATGTAAAGAACCATGAAAAAGGCACCTTTTTAATGACTGCACCCCAGTTAAAGCTGAACAAAAACAAACTGCTTTTCTTAAGGACCTGAACACTGATCACAGGTACCATACATATTGCATCAGACATCCCCTGAACAAAAGTAGCAAATATGCAACAACTTGAAAGATGTTATACCTGAATCTCTTGCTGTGTATGAACAACACATTGTTGGACTGTATATTGCTGCCTGTGAAAATCTGAAGAAAAAGAAAAGAACAATTACAGCTTTCATTTCCTATTGCAGGACATTTCATTATTCTAATTTCAACTTTTTTTTAGCCAGAGTCCCTTAAAGGGGATGATGCTTTACTGGAGAAAAAAAAATTGCAGTAATTCAAGATAAGACCATTTCTTCCTTTTGACTGCCAAGTGTTGAAACCATCCCCGATATTCCTCATCGATAACAAGATTTTCAAATTTGCTGCTGTGGTAGACATAACGGATGTCAGATTGGCACGATTTTCATTTAGATCCAAGTAGACATTAGAAGCCTTTTGGTGAAAACCCCATATCAATATGACCATCCATTCAGGGTGATTAGCAACAAGATTTTCAAGACAGCCATTGTGGCAGTCACAATGGATGTACGATTGGCACCATTTCAATTCAGGACCAACTAGGTATCATAAGAAGTCTATCAGTGAAAACCTAATGTTGATGTAGCCATCCATTTGGGAGGAGTAGAGATAATATTTACAAGATGGCCACCATGGTGGTCATATTGAGGGTCAACTCACATCATTTTCATTTGAACCAACTAGACACCATAAGAAGTCTTCTGATAAAAACCCGATGTCAAAAATACTTTCCCTTTAAAAGTAGTAATAACAAGATTTTCAAAATGGCCTCCATGGTGGCTATATCGGGCATCCGATCAGCACCATTTTAATTTAGGACCACCAAGGCATTATCACAAGTCTTTGGTGAAAACCCGATGTTGATATGACTTTTTATTTCAGAGGAGTAACAATAACAAGATTTTCGAGACAGCTGCCATGGTAGCCATACTGGATATCATGTGCACCATTTCCATTTAGGACCAACTAGACATCATAAGAAGTCTTTCTGTGCAAACCCCAGGCTCATATGATCATTCATTCAGTAGACGTGATAACAAGATTTTCAAGATGGCCACTGCAGTGGCCATATTGGATGTCCGAGTGGTACCATTTTTTTCAGTTAGGGCAAATCAGACATCACAAGAAGTCTTCTGGTGAAAACCCCATGTCAATATGACTTTTTGTTCAGAAGGAGTACTGATAACAAGGTTTTCAAGATGGCCACTGTGGCAGCCATGTAAGACATAACATCGGCACAATTTTCATTTAGACCTAACTAAACATCATAAGTCTTCTGGTGAAAACCTCAGGTCAATACGACTTTCCATTCAAGAGTAGTAGTGATAACAAGATTTTCAAGATGGTTGCCTTGGTGGCCATACTGGACATCAGATCAGAATCATTTTCATTTAGAACCAACTCAACATCACAAGAAGCCTTTAGTGAAAACGCCAGGTTGATATGGCCTTCCATTCAGGAGAAGTAGCAGTAAGATTTTCAAGATGGCTGCTGCGCCAGCCATATTGGATATCTGAACAGCACCATTTTCATTTAGGACCAACTAGACCATAAATTTCTCAATCTACTAGTCCTTCTGGCTACAAAGAAATTAATGTAAAGTTATAGGCCTGATGTATGATTTGTAATGCAAAATCAAATTTTAGATAATATGAACATAATGACAATGCCTCGCAAACTACATTAATACTACATTTTGAGCTATGAATCTAATTATTTTTTTTCAATACTATGTTATCGGAATCTACAGATGGATTCAAGTCTTTACTTCTGTTGCAGTTTGCTCAATATACTTTTTTAGTGATCATATGAAAGTCAATGATGATGTACTCCCTGCAGTGAAAATAATGATAAACGTCGAACAAATTAATAACAAAATTGCATTCATAATTGATGGAAGTGAAACAAAATCGCACAAGTTCCAATGGTTATCCCATGCATGAGTTCTCATTAACATAATATATGATTTCTTGTGACATCTATTTACAGGATTATAGAGGGGTAATTAAAACTTGAGAAAGCCTAGTTCTGGCAATTGCTGCATGAACATACAAAAACAAAAATTATTGCTAAAAGCTAATTGACCATGTACTGTTCCAGATATATTCAGATGATGACGAAGTTAAGTTCATTCTTATCCTGATTTATAAATGTGAAGAAAAGAAGATGCATTCATGCACCTAATAATAGATCTGTGTACATGGGCAGGGTCACTACATACATGTTAGTCTCAAATATACGTGTTTGAGAGAATTTAAACTATTCCATTTTACATTAATGATCAAAGTAAAAGGGTTTTTTTCTTTTACAAATGGTCGCAAAACATCATGCTACATACATGCAGGTTCACATGTACACTTTTTGAAGATAGATGCTCATTTACAAACTAATAACCTAGCACAAAAGAAGCCATCAACACGGTTTGTATTCATGATAACCTAAAAACACAACAGCGGCACTTCTGCAGGTTTGTTTTTGCCATTATGTTGACAATAAACAATGTATGAGGGGTTAAGTGAAGAGTGTTTATTTTATTGAATGAGCATTTTGTTGAATCATACTGTATAACTCACAGGCTATTCTTTTATTTGATTCTCGTAAAAGAAGAATATGTGATAAAAGGAACTAATCAAAACAGCTAGTATCAAAATGTTGGATTTATCTGTTTATTGTCTTCCATTCCTTGCGTCAATCAGATCACCCAAGTAAAGATTAGTTGTTAATGAGCGGAGAGAGCTCAAAATAAGCTTAGTTGTTTAAACTGGACAATGGTCTTGCTCTGAACTAAGAAAGATGTAATCTGACCTTTTGTTATTAACAATGAGACCTACAGTACTCAATCATTCGGCTCCCTTTCTACAAACAATCTTAAAACTTATCCGAGCTGGGATAAACATATTACTCCTACGTGTTCTAACACTGATGAACGGGTAGGCCAAGTCTTTCATACGTCCCTGGGAACGAAATGTACTAGTTTAAATAACTTGTTCTTCAATCAGGTTTCCAACAGTAGGTACTGTACATTCCAACAGTAGGTACTGTACATTCGAACACATCGAAACAGCTGACCCTCTCTATTAGAATGTCAATAATATACAGCTCCAACACATCCTGTTCTTGTCACTTTACCACTTTGACTTGCTAATTAACCATTAAAACGTGCTGCTCAGGTTAAAATTTAGGGCCAGCCGTTAACTTTGTTTTCTTGGTAATTTTCATGACCCAATATCTGCCCGATTGTTTTGACAGCGGTAGAACATGTGGCAATCAAACATAGATAAAAGATGAATAGTTGTAGGAGGCTTGTCAGTGGTCTTCTTGATTAATTATGAACATTTCCATTGCTAATGGTTGGACTGTAATTGGGGCTGTTTAGTACAACGCACCAAGTCAGCTGGCTTTGTGCGATAGAAAAATGCCGTTCCCAAGCTGACACTGACATCATCTTTTGATGCTAACCCTTGTCAATATTTTATAAGTGTTGACAATGGTCACTGCCTTGATTTCTGTAGAACATCAGCTGAAGTCAAGTCCAGTTGGGAGAGACCATTTCATTTTCTAAAGAAGGGTGGGGGGGATTTTATGCTTCAAAGCAACTGTCATGCTCTGATTTGTAGTATAAAAAAAGACATTATTCCATTCCTCATTTTAGTTGAAACAAATTTATCTTGTCATGAAAGAAAGAAAAGTATCCTGGTGGGGAAGAACATTCTAGCCCCATAAATTAAATGGTCAGTCCCATATAGTAGTCAGAATTCAAACAGTTCAAAGTTGTGTATATCCAGCTTCACGAGTGTGCCATTACTGTTTAAGGGCTAAGCATGTGGTTCACATTTCAGTGGAAATTCAGTGTTTTCTGTTTGTTTGTTTTTATGAACAGAAGCAGTTGTCATTTGTAATTTAACTGTCAAGATCTTGGATTACTTTTCCTACGTAACAATAGGGTAAATTTATGCTGTTCAAGAAGGTGTGCCTCTTGTCAAGTCGGTGAGCAAGTTTCTTCCGATTTCTTTGAATGAAGTCAAAGTGTAAAATTATTGAAAAAGAAGTTGATCAACTTTTTTAAATATACATGTACTAAATATACAAGACTTCTGAAATTATTTTTTTGTTGTTCAAATATATGATTGAAATAAAGAGGACTGATTTTTCAAATGGTATCCGATTGTAAATGACTCTAGTTATCACTGGCTTGAATTGACTGACTAAGAAACAAAAATGTTTTGCAGTTATTGCAAACAATATCCCAAACTGGCACAGGTTGGAAATTCAACCAGTGTATTTGTCAATGGAACTGACAAATTTAAGATTAAACCATTCAAGACTCATTACAGTCCTCGACCTCACAAGGCCTGTGCAGTGAGGGAAAGTATGAATTCCAGTAAATTCCTTTCCATTCTTGCCGACAGAAGTACAGATGCTACCATACTGGAGCAAGAAATAGTGCATATAAGATAACTGGACAATGGAAAACTGAAAACTTCTGATGTAACAATGTATAATATCAACCTATGTTTTTGAAAAATTCAATTCTTTTATGAAATAAACATTATACATTATTTCATTTGTTCTTTCTATGTATTAAAGTGCAAACATCTCATCAAATCTTGACAAGCGATTTAAATT
The DNA here is from genome assembly GCA_029931535.1 of Margaritifera margaritifera. Lineage (NCBI taxonomy): Eukaryota > Metazoa > Mollusca > Bivalvia > Unionida > Margaritiferidae > Margaritifera > Margaritifera margaritifera. The sequence goes on from JAQPZY010001578.1 coordinate 4,142,122, forward strand.
TGGGACAAGTGAATTTTCTGAAACCACTTTTCCTGGACAAGGGGATGAAAAAAAAATTTGGTCAGCCCCGACATTTATTGTACCAATATTTTTCTCCTAAAAGTATGTATTCCATTTATTTAATGAGGAACATAATAATACTATTACTAGTACTACTAATAATAATAATAAACTGTTATCAGTATTTTTATTTTTATCATAAACTGAATGCTACATTGCGATAAAAACAAGGCTGCCCTTCAAAATGCTAAAAGTGCGCTGAAGGTGCCCTCTGTGTAGTGAAGGTGCCCTCTGGAGAGGATGATTAGCATGCCTTTTACAGATTATGTGGGAAACACTAATATGACATGGAACTTTTTCGGATACTATATTCAAAATGGTGGCATATTACGCTTCAGTTGTTTAGAAAACAGTCATTTTTGGCAAGACCCTGCATTTGTTTTGAAGTGGAATAAACCAAGGAGACTTGGGTCTGTAATAGTATGTATGCATTGTTATGAACACGAGAAAAAGTTGAAAAAAACACCTGGTTGTGAATCACACCTGACTGATCCATTGATAGATATATAATCGAATTGGTACCCCGTCGACAAAGGTGGTAAGGGTACTCGTATTAGTACTACAGAAATTAAGCATTTTTTAGTTTAAGATGCTTATGGGAGAGTCAAAAGTTCATCAGAATAGTGAATAATAATAAAAGTCACATGACCTAGGAATTTGCTTATAAAAGCAAGACAAACTGGCTAAAACCCTTAACTCGTATCTACGCAAATGGTTTTAAGGATTAACATAATACTGCGCAGCGTTTTCGATTGATCTTAAGATTGCGTAAGACGCAGTTACAAAACGGGAGACAACTGCGCAAATAAAAAAAAAATAAATTACCTTTTAAAGTCTTAAGGTACTAAAAGACATGTTTCTATCAATGACTTAGCGCAAAAGACAAACACTTGTCATGCAATTATTGGTTTCCTGCACATTTTCACCGCAACCACCACCGTTTCGCCGGTTACTCTCACGTGTTCCACAGTGGTTTTTGTACGACGCAAAGATCGCTTGTTAACAGTCAAAATACACGCATTCTCACGAACCTTACGACATAATTTTGCTATGTTTCTCGCTTGTGTAAGTTCATGTCCCTTTCTGACGTATCTTGTCGTTATTCTTGTAGCGGATAGCATTTTCGATCGCTCTACTCAAGGACGAATCTTCCCGACTGTCCCGCACGTGTGATCCAAAATGTCGAGAGACTGCGCTTGCGTCAGACGGAAGGGTTTTCTGTAGTCCAAGTTTAAGTGGGACACGAACCAAAATATATCACATATTCCAGTCTATAAATACAGCCAACAGATAAATTGCATCGAAGTCTTTCCGCGGAAAAGTTTATCACGCTAAGAAAATGATTTTGAAAATACGGACAAGAGCTTTGTTGTGATTAAAGACTCCGTTCATGAAAGGAGACATACATATATGTGTATATATATATATATATATATATATATATATATATATATATATATATATATATATATATATATGTATATATATAAATGTGTGTGTATATATATATATATATATATATATATATATATATATATATATATATATATATATAAATGTGTGTATATATATATATATATATATATATATATATATATATATATATATATAGAGAGAGAGAGAGAGAGAGAGAGAGAGAGAGAGAGAGAGAGAGAGAAATATGCAGAAACAGAGTGAAAAGTGCTGTTCCTGGATTCTACATACTACAGGAGATGGCTAGAATCTTTAAGGTTTTCAAAACTGTTATTGTACAGATTAATGTTAGGGTTCGTTTTGCACATTTCCTCAGAAATTTCTTTATCATGTGTTTCACTTTCAAAATTTATCTATGCCATTTTATTTAAGTATTCTGAAAACGTTATACCCAAGAGAGCAAATTCAGTAATCCATTGCAGTTTTAACCTATGATGAAAGGTTTCTGTTCTATACTTCTTACTTCCTATCTAGACTGCTTTTGCTTTTGTAATATTGAGTTTCAGGTCTGAGATCGTTGCAAATTAATCTAATACATCAATGGAAGATTTAAAAGATCCATCAAGACTCTCTAAGTAGTATCATCTGCAAACTGTGAGAGTAAATATTATGTTTCCTTCAGTTTAATACCTTTTATATTATTTTTGTTTTTTAATACTATTGACAACATTTCTGCACATTTTAAAAACAGATATGGAGACAGTGCTTACCCCCTGTCTACAGCCTCTGAAATCATTGAAAAATTCAGATATAAAGCCATTCTGACACGCTCCTGATGAGATACTACAAAAACAAGTTTTTACCCACTGTCTTATCATTAATCCAAAATTATAATAGATTAGAACATTATGAATAAATTTCCATGAAATGAATTCAAAAGCTTTTTCAAAATTATTAATAATAGGACACCAGGCAGATATCTTCAGTGATATGCATTATATCATAAATAATCCTTGTATTTTCGCCAATATATCTTCCGTTAACAAAAACCAGTCTGGTCGTCGGATACTATATCATTCACTACTGACTTTATTCTATCGTTAATATATCCTGATGCTAATTTCTAGACGACATTAAGTAATGAAATACTGTTTTTGGTTTACCTTCCTTAGGTATACAAGTTATAATTCCTTGTCGCAAACCTGTTGAAAAAGATCCAGTGTCATATGCTTCGTTAATTGCTCTGACTACAAATTCCTTAATATCAGTCCAGAAGATTTTCAAAAATTCTGCCGTGAAACCATCTGATCCAGGACTTTTGTTATTTTTAATATTTTTTAGTCTAAAGAATCGTTCTGGGTAATTTTTCCACTCTAATTTTGAAGACTGATCATAGTCTAACTTAGTACTGTTATAATTTTGAAGAAGATCATTTAAATCTCTGTCCTCTATCTCATTTTCTTCTTTTCTTCTGTATAGTTTTTCATAATAAAAACCATGAACTTCTCTAAGAATATAAAATTGATCAATTATAATTTAATTTTCGCCCTTAATTATTTTTTTTTTAAATTGTTTATGTCACATAATTTTTACTTTCAAGGTGGCAAAAGTATCTTGTTGGTTTCTTCCCCTCCTACACCTATTTTTCCTTTGACCGGATGATACTTCCTCGAAATTTACCATGTCTAACTTTTTCCAGTTCTTTCTTTTTTTATTGTAATAACTCTAAAACAGTATTTTCAACAGAAGTACTATTATTCTCTAAAGACTGTATTTCATGGATTTGTTTAAATAAATGGAAAACGGGAATTATAATTTTCCCCCTACTGCGAAGGTACTTTTGATTTATTCATTATCCGAGCTTCTTGAGATATCTAACACGGGTGTGAGAAAAGTCAAATAAAACTCAGATTATGTGTTTCCCTGCATGGCTAAATTCAAGAATACATGATAAAAGACACCGCACTGCAAATGAAAAGCGTCAAGTATAAAGAAAAGTGTAACATTAGGAGCCTTTCAAATAAATCTGAGAACGGAAAATTGTCAATCAAAGTAAACAGCATATGCATCAGCCTCCGGTAAAGAAGGCTTCTCGTTGTTCTTCGACAGAAACCAGAAACAAGGCCATCATCTCATACGGGCAATGATATTTATTGGCCTACTGCATAATGACGTTTACAATTTGGGAGGGAAGAGAGGGGTGGGGTGGTTGAGGTGGTTGAAGTCAGCTTACAGCGATGGTCATTCAAAACAGTTGCTCAACCCTGTTGATGGATGTACAAAAAAGTAAAACGAGGCGTTATTCTTAACCTTGTCCAAAACGTATTCTTTTTCTATTTAATATACAGTGTTTTCAATAGTTTGACCCCTATTAGTGCTCTTACTATTGGCCTGGATGACGTCACATCCCCACCGCAGTCGACGGCAAAAGATATTATGATGATGAAGGGTAGTGATGAGTCGAGTTAAATAATTCCGAATGTTCACATATCTTTTATTACGTTGCCAGACCAAAATGTTGTAGCATTATTCCATTAGAGTACAGAACAATCTTCATTGGTGTTGATAACTTTAGGCAATAATAACTCTTTTCCACATTTGAGTCGATGTAATCGTGCCACCAAAGGTCGACTCAAATCAAGAGTTACGTGAAAGTACACCAAATCAACAAAATCAACCCTACCGTATGTGTAGTGTGTTTATTTTTAGTTCTGTTGTCCGGATTATAGAAAAATGGATGTAAAATTTTAAAGCTATGGACATTTCAATTTGTTCATTAGTTACTTTAGCTCTGACGTATTTGTAGTGTTTTTACATTTTAGTTCTGTTATCCTGATTATATCTTTCAGTTCTGAAGTTTTGCTTGTAGTTTTCACTGACTTTTTCTGTGTACTGTTCTCATATACGTTTGCCTGAATATGTTGTTAGTTGCTCTGAACTGATATGTCTTGTGATATATATGCTTCCAGTGCATTAACACTAATCGTATATATGTGTATTCTGTAAATCTGAGCATAGTCATGTTAAACTCCTCGTTCTTGTGTATTTAAAACTTGTATGCATGTAAAATGGAACCATAAGTATGTGTATTTGCTAGCCATTATGCACGTACATTTAACACTGCGTGTAATTTTAGAGTTGAATTTATTCGTGTAAATTGATTTCTCTGCATTTAATTTTTCCAAATAAAATGGAGTGGGGGCATGTTTTTACGCGTAAAAACCAGATTTGTAATAACTAGTTACATAATGAAATTAGTATGTATGTATGGATGGATGTTAAAGTTAATTGTTATTTTATTGTTTATAGTCGGTAAATAGTTCTAGTGGGCTCAAGTTTCTTATTATATTAATACAAACCGACTCTAAATAAAATTTGTCTTCGTCTATGCGTATGTTACGGGCCCTGGGTGGCCAAGTGGTCTAAGGCGCTAGCATTTACAGATCACTGACATCTCACCGCTGTCTGCGTGAGTTCAAGTAACGGCTAGGTATGTGAGAAAGCTTGCCTGTAGCTTCCCATGGGTCGGTGGTTCTTCCCGGGTTCATCCTTCACCAAATTATACTGGCCGCCATGTGTAGCCTATCATGTGCTGAAAAAATGCCGTTAAACCCACAAAACCACAAACCGTATATGTTACATAGTGCAACTCATGATAGTGTTGGACAGGAGACGAGCTTTCACTCTGGTTGTAAATTACATAACACGCACACCTAAGCAACGCTGGTAGCAGGGGTCAGCGGGTCATTGTTAGTAATTTGTTTCAGTTTGACTCGATTGATAAGACAATTGACCGAATAGAATGGAGCGTGGAGTGTATAATATTCAGATAAACAATACTTGATCACTCGGACATTTTCCGCTATCGAGCAACAGTGTTACAATCGCTATAAGAGAACACAAAACTGATTCAGCAACCCGATTTATGTTGTCCAGAGATACCTTAGAAAAGCGTGCACTGAAAAGTGTTTTTTCGTTTATGTTGAGAAATGCAGTATTTTGACGACGTTGCAAAAGCAGTCACACGACGGTTGTATGATATACTAAATATACTTTTTCTTGTTTTGTCATACTTTACGTTAAAGGTTCCACTTTCAACTTAAACTATATTTCGAGGAGATTTTTTTAAATAATTTTTTTGTTGTTGTCTTTCACTTATTTATTTATGTATACACATGATGTTTCTTATTTTCCCTATTACTCTGTAACAACCGCTGTAAATCACACTGGCGTTAGTAAACTATTCCTTAATACTCGGGATGTTTGTTTTTTTTTTCGTAGTAAACAATTTTCCTGATTTTACAAAATATTACATTTTAATTGGTACTTAAACTTGTGCCTTGGGGACAATTTCCTCTTTTTTCGTTCGGTCTTTAAATTCGTGGGTTGGGGACAAGGTCCTGCTTTTTTCCTTCGGTCTTTAAATTCGTTGGTTGGGGACAATGCCTTGCTTTTTTTTCCATCGGTCTTTAAATTTGTGGTTAATAGCAAGCACGAAATGCACGTAACATGGTGAATTTATAGTACGTGTCATAAAAATGAATAAGTAACATACATGAGCTTGTTATAAGTCGAATAATAAAGTAAACAAAGCAAACAAATAAACAAGTGCACACACAAACAGAGACACACATAGAGGAGGGAAATGTTTCTTGCTAGTAGGCATGTAAGGGTAGTGAGCAGAGCTACAATGCAAAATTCTAGTTCGATGAACGATATTTACAAAGCTAAATTGGGATCTGGACATTATGGTGTGAATATATATATATATATATATATATATATATATATATATATATATATATATATATATATATATATATATATATATATATATATAAGAGATATATTAATGGTACATCAAAATTATATCTAAATAGCGAAGTTTAGAATAAATTAAGAGTCCATGATACGACCGTCAGATATGAATGTCATTTTCAGATTGTTTGCCCAGCACAGATGTTGATTTGTCTTGCCCAGTACAGATGTTGATTTGTCTTGCCCAGTACAGATGTTGATTTTTGTCTTGCCCAGTACATATGTTGATATGTCTTGCGCAGTGAACATGTTGATTTGTCTTGCCCAGTACACATGTTGATATGTCTTACCCAGTACACATGTTGATATGTCTTGCCCAGTACAGACGTTGATTTGTCTTGCCCAATACACATGTTGATATGTCTTGCCCAGTACAAATGTTGATATGTCTTGCCCAGTACACATGTTGATATGTCTTGCCCAGTACACATGTTGATTTGTCTTGCCCAGTACACATGTTGATATGTCTTGCCCAGTACACATGTTGATATGTCTTGCCAAGTACACATGTTGATATGTCTTGCCCAGTACAAATGTTGATATGTCTTGCTCAGTCCGACTAAGATGTTTTCCTCTCAAATGTTTTGTTAAATAACTATTTTACAAGAGTTCTCATCGTATTAACTGGCCTTTAAACATTAGAAGCCTTAATAAGCTGCCACACTATCTGCATAAGGGTTAAATGTATTGTACAAACCGTCAAGTAGGGTCTGTAATGGTTTTGTGTGATAATTTATATTTAAAATTAAATTATCACCAATATAAATACCTTTCCATATCCATATATGAAAGCACTAGCATAAAGGTATGTCTTGCATTGATAAAAAAATACCCAAACTATAGGGCAAAAACATATTGTCATCTAGAGCTACCACAGGTGAATGTCTGAATGTGTTAAACGTGAATCGATCGGGACGTGGTTTTCTCCCGTTTGACTTAGATGTGTTCGGTTAATACAATAAATAGGTTCACAGTGACCCTAAAAAAAATGCGCCTTAATTTACTTGATTCATTCATAAAAGAGATGTTCGGTACATGTTGAAGACACTCTTATGTCTATTTACACTCAGCGTAAAACAGTAAAACAATGTTAACGAAATAAGTCGGCTTTAAAAAGGAATCTTTTAGTACGCATTCAAATAGTTTGAGAAGCCAAACAACATTCTGTGAGGACTGTTCACAATGGAGAAATACCTTAAATTGCGACATCTTAGAAATCTGTTTTATATTTTGAAAAAAAGTATGCACACGACTTTTAAACTATATCAGTCAGATGTCCGTAATTACGCAGGTTGATTTTATTTATTCCAAAAGTTAATGTAATTTTCACTCACTTTACTTACGCCTTGATTTCCCACGGCTTGCTAGTACCTGTAAACTCCCAACAACTGGGACATTTCAGGAAGAAATAATTGTTTAGGAACTGTGATAAACCTTGTCATCGGTAGCTGGGGCTGATTCACAAAAGGTACTAAAAAGCACTTTTTAATATTAGAATTTGATTTTCGAATATTAGGAAACCATTTTCTAATATTATGAAGTGCTTTTTTATTAGAAGAAAATAAACTGATTTTGTAATATTAAAAATATCATTTTCAAATAGTATATATTAATTTTCTCATATTTTAAATTATATTTCTAATATTAAAAAACTATTGCGAGTTTCTAATATTTGAAAATCAGACGCGTGTTTAAAAAATAAAACAATATAACATTAGAAAATAGTCTCTTAATATTAAAAAATATTAGAAAATAATGGTAATATTTGGGTTCTATTGTATTTCAGACGTTCTTTAAATTGTTGAAGCATTTGTAGCGGATTAGTGGTATTCTTTCGTATGCTATGATAATGAAACCCTCGTTATGCTTGCCCGCAAAGCAGATAAAACGAATAATGTTATGATAAAGAAACCTTCGTTATGCTTGCCTGCAAAGCATATACAACGAATAATGACCTCCACAAAGAGAACACGAAAGATATAAAATGTGACTGAGAGTAAATCGAAGGCCGTGAGTACATCGAAGGCCGTGTACTTTTTTTTACTGAGAGTACATCGAAGGCCGTGTTCTTTTACTGAAAGTACACCGAATGCCGTGTTCTTTTACTGAGAGTACATCAGAGGTCTTGTTCTTTTACTGAGAGTACATCGAAGGCCGTGTTCTTTTACTGAAAGTACATCGCAGGCCATGTTCTTTTACTGAGAGTACATCGAAGGCCGTGCTCTTTATTTTACTGAGAGTACATCGAAGACCGTGTTCTTTTACTGAGAGTACATCGAATTCCGTATTCTTTTTACTGAGAGTACATCGAAGGCCGTGTTCTTTTAACAAGAGTACACCGAAGGCGGTGTTCTTTATTTAACTGAGAGTACATCGAAGGCCGTGTTCTTTTAACAAGAGTACACCGAAGGCGGTGTTCTTTATTTAACTGAGAGTACATCGAAGGCCGTGTTGTTTTAACAAAATATACCGAGTGGAGTAAAGAACAATAAAAGTCACTAGCGAATGATATACCAGTAGAATCAATGCAGCGCGCAGCCAAAGAGATGGAGATAAAACCCACTTCCAATGATCAGGAGAGGGTGACCTTCTTGGATCTGTTTTTGGAAATTTTATGCAGAGAAGGATTGTCAACAGATTTGTTCTTTTCTATGTTTTGTATCCCCTATCTCCTCAGTAAGATAAATGTACACCAGATAACGTTTCCTTCCTGCTATGTATATGGACTTGCCGCTTCTTCAGCTGGCTGTATGTAGTACAGTCAAAATAAAAAAAGATTTTGGAAAACAAGTTACAGATAATCCCATTAAAAGTTCTCATTTTTACGAGTGGATACAAAAGTAAGTGCAAGATAGTGATCAAAGAAACAAATAAAGTTTATTTTGATCCAAATTATGTCTACTGTTCCAAAAACAGTCAATATTAACTAAATGTCAGATGGGAGATATCGAAATTGAAACAGTCGTGAAACCACGGTTCACGGGAATCAGACTTGGACTTTGTAAAACCCTTCAAGAAAAAGACCCAATGAAATCATGATTTTACTGGAATCCGGCTTGGACTTTATAAAACTCGTTAAGTAAAAGATTCAGTGAAACCAGTTTACTGGAATCCGGTTTGGACTTTATAAAACTCGTTAAGTAAAAGACCCAATGAAACCATGGTTTTACTATAATCAGGCTTGGACTTCATAAAACTCGTTAAGTAAAAGACCCAATGAAACCATGGTTTTACTGGAATCCGGTTTGGACTTTATGAAACTCGTTAAGTAAAAGAATCAGTGAAACCACGGTTACCTGGAATCCAACTTTAACTTTATAAAACTCGTTAAGTAAAAGACCCAATGAAACCACGGTTTATTGGAATCAGGTTTGGACTTTATAAAACTCTTCAAGTAATAAGACGCAGTGAAAGTAGTAGGTAAAAGGCCAGTTCTGGAGCAAACCAGGAAACCAGCCTTTCATCGGCCCATGAAAACTTGTTTATTGATTTATCATTGGATTGACTTGGGCTATGACTTTTTTTTTATTGCTGATCAGCATAAACTATATATATATTTTAATTTTATAATGACCAAAAGAATATTGATTTACATTAACAATATTTCACTTGTTATCATGTAATGCGTTTAAACTATTTTTTTTTATTTCATGAGCGCCCAACTTATATTTTTGGGATCTTACTGTATGCATTGTCATACAACTCATGCATTAACTTTGATTTTACTACAATATAAGTCACACCTTTGGCCCTTTTAATATTATTACTATTTTAAAATATAATTGAATACAATTTTGCTTTTAATCTTATAAATTTAGTAATTCAGTAATAATTTTACCCATTGTCTCATTTTTAAATGCCACATTCATTAAAGATTCTTGTACTCCGTATGAAATTATAATTTGGATATTCGGCTGTATCGTAAGGACGTGTATCTTTTTCGTATCTTCATATATAGATCATCTGTAAATATTTCCAGTATTAATGAGTCTGTATCAGTATATAACAATTTCATTTTGTTACCATATTTTACTTTAAAATGATTATAATAAAAGTTATAAATGAATAATTATGATAGATTAAGCATAACACTGCCAGTCTAAATCGGTTTTATTTAGCATTATTTTTGTTTTTATAATATTTGTTCCAACGAAATCTTCATTTAATATTGTACATGCTGAAAATGATGGCTTGCTGAATAATTTTCCTATTCTATCTGATTTCTCTGTTTTGCATAATTGCACATCTACTATTTGTTTAAAGTAAATTTTCTATTGTGTTTCCCAAGACATGGTTATTCATTACTTTGTATAAATTAGATTCATAATCACTACCTTGTTGTTTTGCTTCACTACTTAGTTTTTTATTATGTTTAGTATATGATTAAATCCATTGTTTTTGTCTTAATTTCATTATTCTATGAATATTTGTGATTTTTAATTCTAGCTGCACATATTATTTTAGTATTCTAAAATGCAGAATATATTTTTCTTTATTCATTAGATTAGATACTAGTTTGTTTACTCTGCCAATTTGATTTTTACTTAAACAACTCTTTTGAAAATCTGATAACCATTCATACTTTACTTTGATAACTTCAGTGGTTATGGATAATCACTATGTGCATCATGTAATCCTTTTTGGATATTTTAGATCAACTTCTAAGAAAGTATCATGTAGGGTTATTATCAACAGTATTTAATATTTCATCAATGTTTTGTTTGGGTTTTTTTTCTTCATTTTTTTAAAAATATTTATCAATCCAATTGAATCCTATATATGGAAGGAGTTGTGTCATGGATCAGGAATATAATGCATTGAGTCAAGGTATAAAATATATGAAGAGGTTTTTTTATCATAATCTGGCACATATTTATTATTTTCTTTTGTATATATTTTTTCCCAACTATTGATATGGCATTCTCATTTTTTTTTCTTTAAATTTTTCAAAACTGTCTACGTATTCATATGGGTAAATACTCTTCTTTCATAATAACGAAAAATCATAATTTGTTGTTGTTTTTCTCTGTTGTTGTTGTTGTTGTTGTCTTTTATGCAAACATTTTGGCTATTTTAAAATCATCATCTTTTATAGCTTTACTTCTATTATTAATTTCACCCATAATAAACGACATACCATCAATGACTTTAAGCCGTTCAATAGAAAAAGTCTTATATTGTTCCATATTCTTAGCTATGCGTTTTTTTTTATATTTGAAGCTTTTGCAATTTTATTAATGATAAGATGTTCAACAAACCCAGTAAATTTTGGAAAATAACACAAATTGTTGTTTCATTTAGAATAATGTTTCATTTTAGATTAAATTTATTGTGTGCTGCTCCATAATATTTCACACTCATTTAGCAAAGATCTCTAACTGTATCATTATTTACTCGAGATCATCTCGATTTTTTCTTTTTAAAATCCGAAAATTCCGAGTTTCCGGTTTTTTAAAACCAAAATCCCGATTTTTAAAAACGCAAAAACGCCAAAAAAAAAAAAATTCAAGCTAAATCTAATAGTGAAATAAAATAAAATCGATAAAGAGAGAGACAAGCGAATCGGAAGCGGAAATATTCGATATTCGGAGTCAATCAGCATTGTACGAATCGCTATTTTGCCGCTTTGTTGTAAATCCTCATTCTCGTCATCGACATAAGACAGTAAACATTGCTACGGTTTAAACCTTATGATTAACGATGGCTGCGCCTCTTCCAAAGAGAGCAAAAGTGATGCAGAAATTCCGCGAGGAATACTCTAAAATTTGGAACTTTCTCGTAAAGTCAAAGCTTGATGAATATCACGCCAGATGTAGTATTTGTGATGTATATATAAAGATTGCATGCGGTGGCCGAACATATCTTTGAAGGCAGATAAAAACGCCAAAGCATTTGGAAAGAGCAAAAGCACAAAAATCAACAATCGGTGTCATCATTGTGACAAACAGAGAAAGCAGATTCAAAGTAAGTGAGAGAATCCGTTTGATTAAACTTTAATTTAAAGTTTTGTATGCATTTCATAAGAAGAGTTGTCTTTCTTGCCCCAGTCGATTATTTCATTTCAATTTTTTTTAAAAGTTTATTACGACTTAAAATGGAAAACAAATTTCCAATTTTGCTTCGTACATTTGGATAAATAAATGATTGAATTGAATTTCAGGCAATTCGAGCTGAGACACTGTTTGTCAATTTCCTTGTGGAACACAACATTCCCATTGCTGTAGCTTATCATGCTGGTGACCTTTTCCGTCAGATGTTCCCCGATTCTGCAATTGCTAAAAGCTACAAGTGTTCTCGGACAAAGACACGACGGATTGTCGGTGCCCTCGCTGATTCTGCTGCACATACCGAGGTGGCTGCAGTCAAGGACACCCTAATTTCCCCTCTCCACAGACAGAAGTAATGATAAAGGGGCAGAACATCTTTATCCAATTGTTCTTCGCTACCATGACAATAAAAAGTGGTGACAGATGTTCTTGCCATCACAACTTCTGAAGGCCCATCCACAGGTGAAAATATTTTCAAGGCCATAGACAATGAGATCAAGAATATGGGCTTAGCTGGGACAACAGCATTAGTGTTGAATCAGACAATGCTTCAGTGATGCTAGGAAAAATGAACGAAGTAGCTGCCCACATCAACGAACGCAATCCAGACATTCATATACAGGGAGGTCCTTGCCATCCCCTCCACATAGTTGCAAAGAAAGGTGCTGCTGTTCTCCACAGTCGAGCTGAGGACACGTTGATTGAACTTTTTTATTATTTAGAAAACAGTTCTAAGAGACTGAAATCTTTGCAGCATTTTCAGATGGAAACAGGGATTCAACAATATCCTTAATCTTTACTGGAAGTTCAATTATATCGAACTCGAGTTCTTTACCAAACCATTGACTGTAATTCGTCGTTCTTTGTGAATCTATTTCTTGAGGATGTAGCGCTGATAAAACAGCCCATTCAAAACAACGATTATCTTTATTCATCACATATGCATGATGTTGCTTTTTTTTGGGGGGGGGGGGGGGTTTAATGGTCTATGAGGATCCACCACGAAATGGTGCGTATTTTTATATATTTATATTTAAATATAAAATACCTGAAGCAATTCACTTAGAATAGAGTTCGCAATAATCAGTAATTTTCTTATCAATTATATCAGGATTTTAAAACAACGCATTATCAATCTCACTATCATCCAAAATAGTAGTCAGTGGGATTGATATATGCATCTCAATTACATCACCATTCTCTGTTGAATTTTATTAACTTGTTGACAATTTAGTTCCCCTCGTTCTTTTAATTATTTACTTGGTAAATCATGTATAACGTTTGTATTGCTTTTTAAAGACTATTTTGTATCTTTCTGTACTTTGATGTTTGTTTTTGATGGATGAATCTCATAATTAACTGCAAAGTTATTAGTTAATTGTTCTATTATTATAATATTTATTTTGGTATTTGCATCTGCTCCTGGCAATGTAATCCTTTTCCAAAAAGATTTCCCAAACGAACTAGCAGAAGAGAACCTTCTGCCCCCGCGAGAAAAGTTAATATAAGAAGGAACCTTGCTTTTTTTTTTTTTTTTTTTTTAATTGTGTCCATGAAAATATTATATCTACACCATGGCCTTGGTATTTTGCTTTCGTATTCGTTTATATGGAGTTTTTCTTAATATCAGTTTCTTTCAACAATGTAATTAATTTTTATCAAGTCTTGTAGCGATTGGTTGCTTTTTTGTGATTTTCTTTTCTTTAATTCGTTTGGTGTTGGGTAAACTCAATCCAAATTTTACATATGGCATCTTATATTATTATATTATATTAAAATCGTTTTTTTTTTCTTCAGAAGTATTCTTTTAGATAAACCAGAACCTTGAGTTGCTTTTGATGTTGCACAGTGAGCCACTCCTGTGGCTGCTGCCAAATCTAATGATGACAGTATATGTCCTAATGTTGTAATTATCTTTGGAGCATGGGCTTTTACAAAAGGTATAACTGCCAGAAAGATAGAAGCACCTTGTTTTAGCATATTTTTTGCGACTTTATATTCAGAGTCATAATTTATGTTGTTTGCAATCATAAATTTCCGTAATTGTGTTTTAGTCAGAATAATTTTATCATAACCACCTTTTATTTGATGAGCGTTTAATATTATTGTTATTTGGTTGATTTTTTAAATAAGCATTTTTTTAACATTTCCTTTTGCTGATTTGATACAGGAACTATGATATAACTCAGTGTGATGTATGGTTATACAACATAACATTCATCGTACCATTTATTGCATTTATTCTTGGGTAACGGTCACTTAAGATAACAGCATAATTAGACCATGTACCATCTATTGTACAGTTTAACATTCGCCAGCAATGACGAAGAGCAACGAGGCTCGTTACAAAGGAAGTTAAGATTCTCGGCCAATGGATAGAGGGCTATAACAACATAACTTTCTCTCCTGATATTGATCAATCACAAGGTATTGATTACAGTGATCATCTTTTTATAACTCATTCTCTCTATTCTAATCAGGGTGACAAAAGACAATCACTCGTTGTCGAACAGGAACAAGATTCCAAGATCTCCTGTTTTGTTTCAGAGGGCTATTAGTGAAAATTAAGCCAGACAAGTCCCACTTTGCGAAAAATGAGGTCCTTATGAGAAATGGGGACCACCTGAGGTGCCCGCTGGTGACGAGTGGTCAGTGAGCTATCACATTGTGGTTCCGTGGTCATATCGACAGGACATTCTTAGTCTAGCCCATGAAACTCTATTGGCTGGTCATTTAGGAGTCAATAAAACTTATTACAAGATCTTGAATCATTTTTATTGGCCGAAACTTAAAAGTGATGTTTCTAAATACTGTAGATCTTGTCACACTTGTCAAATGGTAGGAAAACCCAATCAGAAGATACCTAAGGCTCATCTCCAACCTATTCCTGCATTTCACGAACCGTTTAGCAGATTAATGGTAGGATGTGTCGGTCCCTTACCAAAGACCAAGTCAGGCAACCAATACTTGTTGACCATCATGTGTGCGTCTACAAGATTTCCAGAGGCAATTCCTTTGAGAAATATTGAAACTAAAACCATCGTAAAAGCTTTGGTAAAGTTTTTTTTTTACACTTGGTGGCCTTAGCAAATCAGTCCAGTCTGATCAAGGGCCAAATTTTATGTCTGGAATTTTCCAACAAGTTATGCATGAATTAGGAATCAAACAGTTTAAATCTTCTGCCTATCACCCTAAAAAGTAAAGGGGCTTTGGAAAGATTTCATCTTCGGTCATATTGCTTTGATACACGAAAGGGTGGGGATGAGGGTGCTCATTTGTTGCTGTTTGCTGTTAGAGAATCAGTTCAAGAGTTTGGGTTTCAGTCCTTTTGAACTGGTTTTTGGACATACTGTCCGTGGACCACTGAAGTTATTAAAAGAGAGACTTCTTTCAAATGAAGATCCCAAGATTTATCTTCTTGACAATGTCTCTGATTTCAAATATAAGTTGTCAAATGCTTGTGAAGTAGCAAGGACTAATCTCCACACTACCCAATCAAAAATGATATTAAGGTATGACAGAAATACACAGGGAAAGGAGTTTTAAACCTGGTGAGAAAGTTCTGACTCTCATGCCCATACCTCAAAATCCCCTTCGGGCTAAATTGTATGGTCCTTATACGGTTGAAAAGAAAGTAAATGACTTAAATTATATAATTAACACTCCTGGGAGGCGGAAACAGAAACAACTTTGTCACATACATATGCTAAAGGAGTATTTTGACAGTGATAGCCCAATTAATTATTCAATTAATTTAGTTGTACCTATCCCACAGAGTGAGGATGTAAACGATGGAATACAATCTGACTGAAGTTTAACCAAGCTTCGGAATTCAGAAATATTCAACAATCTGGACTAGAAATTGTCACATCTACATCAAAAGGAAAGGAGTGAACTGAAACAGCTATTACATTAGTATGAGCACTTGTTTCCTGATGTTCCTACACGAACAAATAAAATCTATCATGACGTTGACATTGTAGATTCTACACGTGTGAAACAGCATCCTTACAGAATGAATCCTCTCAAACGGGAATATTTGAAAAAAGAAATTCAGTATTTACTGGAGAATGATTTATAGAACCAAGTAAAAGTAACTGGAGTTCACCATGTAGTATTGTGCCAAAGCCAAATAATACATTCCGTATGTGTACTGACTATAGAAAAGTCAACAGTGTCATCCAAACGGATTAATTTCCAATGCCAAGAATGGATGATTGCATTGATAAAATTGGAAATGCGAAATATGTCACCAAGTTTGACCTTTTAAAAGGATTCTGGCAAATTCCACTCACAGAAAGAGCAAAAGAAATTTCAGCATGTGTAACTCCAGATGGACGTTATCAATATAAAGCCATACCTTTTGGTATGAAAAATTCTCCGGAAACATTCCAGCGTCTTATAAACATGATAACATCTGGTCTAGATAACTATAACGCGTACATCGATGACGTCATCATCAAGAGCGACACTTGGGAAAATCACTTGGAAACCATTTGGAAATTCTTCGATCGACTCAATGATGCAAGTCTGACGATTAATTTAAGCAAAAGTAAGTTTTGCCAGGCTTGTGTCACATATTTAGGACAAGTTAAACCTGTAGAAGCTAAGGTCAAGGTTATCTCTGAATTTCCTGTGCCTGTTTGTAAAAAGCAACTGATGCGATTTTTAGGTATGGCTAGATGTTATCGGAAATTTTGTTACAATTTTTCCATAATTGCCGAACCTCTGACAAATTTGTTGAGTAAGAAATCCAAGCTTCATTGGTTTGACCAGTGTTAGGAATCTTTTGGCAAATTAAAGACCATACTTAAGAAATCACCAGTTCTTTCTGCACCAAATTTCAGCCAATTATTTAAAATGACTGTTGATAAAAGTGATGTAGGTGTTGGTGGAGTATTGATTAAAGAAGACAAAAATGGTGTGGATTATCCTGCGAGATATGCCTCTAAAAAACTAAACAAAAACCAGAAAAAGTATTCCACAATTGTGAAGGAAAGTTTAGCTTTGATATTGGCTTGACAACATTTTGAAGTGTATGTTACCTCGGCTCTCTCTCCGGTTATTCTATACGGTGATGACAGTCCCCTTACTTTCATTAACAAAATGAAAGATAAAAATCGGAGATGGTTGAGATGGAGTTTAATGCTGCAAGAATACAACATTGACATTAAACACATCAGGGGAAAAGATAATGTGATTGCAGATGCACTCTCCCATGTATAGAAGTACCATATTGCTTTATTTTGTGTATATTTTGTGTAATTCAGCTGAGTGTCATTCATAAGACATCTTCCTATGTAATTTTGATTATTATAGTATCAGATGCATATTTAAAAGAAAGCTTTATTGCATATTTTTTTTTCCTTATGAGGGTAGCTGTTATGTATGATGTACTATACTTTAACTTTTGTCAATGATTGTAAGTTGTATGGTTATTTGAAAATACATACATAACTTTTGTCCAGTTGTTTAAATAGTATTTTCATAGGCATTTCGCAATTAGACTTTTGTGACATATGTCAGGTAGGCTAGTATTTTTCCACTAGAATTACTCATATTGTGATGTGATGTAGGCATTTGTATTTATATAAAGATTTTGGTAAACAAATTCATTCCTATTCTAGAATTCCGGTTCTAGAAGATCAGTCTGTAAGGAATCTATTTTAGTTGTGCTGTTGAAATCAGACATAATTTGAGAGAAATTATTTATATACAGTATTCATTGGTAATACTAAAGTACTCACTCAATTTTTGGATTAATACATAATTTGGGGATTTATGTGAACTCATTCAAATACATTCTGGATTACTTCTTTGTGATGCATCAGAACATTCAAGGCTATTGGAATTCATTCGGAACATTCTATTATTTTTGGACTTGTGATTAGGGCATTTAGGATTGTTTGGAATTTAAATCAGAAGTTGTAAGTGTCTTTTGAATTTTCACTGTAATTGTCTGGAAATAAATTGCTTGTTGATTTTACTTAAATTGTTGGTTTCACTTTCTTTATGTTACATATTTTTAAGACCTAGAGTCGTAACAATATACATGCCACAATTTAAGCATAATTCGCGTAACTCGCAGGTGCTTATACAAGCGTAAATGTTAAAAGTTACGCATTTCACGCATGAGCATGTTTCTGTTTTTCCAGTTTGTAAAAATTTTGTAAACTAGATCTTACAATTCTCCATAACACCATATCGGCAAATACCGGCATATATAAACAATAGCGTGTCCGTCCTACCACACATGTACGACACCTGGCGGTCAGGATAATAGTCACGGCTAATCGCTGTATATAAAATGAACCGCATTATGTCAGAAAGCTGCATCTTTCACAAATGTATTTTCAAATTACAAGAGAAATCGGACGACGCAGGTGGAATTGACGAGACACTACTGATCTGATGCATCCGTATTGAAACTTGTCGTGTCTATGTTAAACATTCCAAAATACGATATTCCGAAATCGAAAAAAGGCGATGCTAAGGGTTAATGCCATCCCTTATATATTAAAGTTTATTGCATAAAACCAATTGGTCATGGCAAGTACATAATAAACACTATAATAATAAAGATTGTATATTGAATCGTGGCTCAGAAATCCAGAAACTGGGTGTAAGGCAGATACATAGTCACATATCTATATTTGCATTATTCAACAGGTAGAGTAACATGCGTTTTTTAAAAATGTTATATAATAATAATAATAATAATAATATTAATAATAATAATAAAAAGTTTTCAGGGAAATTTACACCATTGAATAATATATATGATTATTAAAAATCCAATGTAAATTTACAAGATATTAGCGGGTATATCGTATTGCATTCATTAAATAGGACCTTAAGATAAATGTTCAGTATATGAAATTACAAAGATTTTTGAGAACATGACTATGCTGACAATGTAATAATTCAATGAATTTGTACATACTTGGCGCAACCCAAAATTGAGGATCAGTATTTTTAATACTGTCACAGTCTAAGTTCAAGTAATATTCATCTTCGGCTACATTATGACAAGGATACAGTCTATGTTAAAGCAATATTCATCTTTGGTTACATTACAAAAAGGACACAGTCTGTGTTAAAGTAATATCCATCTTCTTATAAGTCAGGTCAGGCATCGCCTGCTACCGTAATTAACAGTAGACGGTACTAGCTATGACTGTTGATCCAGAGTGGACAGCTACACCTGGCTCCCTCTGGAAAGTCTATTCTGGTGGATGTCAGTTACTCACTCCAACCCGCAACCCCCCCCCCCCCCCCCATAAGTTTGGTGAAGAATTGCTCCCGTGAAGGTGCAATACTATGAAAATTTCAGCTGCAATAAAAAACAACAAACAAACAAACAAAAATCCCAACTGCACCTTTATTCTCCTGGCGCCTCAACTCCAACCTCGCGCCGCCACTGATTGGTAGTCAGCGTAATTAAAAACTAATGCTTGAATGATCTGAATCTAGTACAATGCAGAGTAAATTGCCCCCCCCCCCCCCTTAGGTGTGATGTAATGTGACTGCCAACTTCTTTGACAAGATGTGAAATTTTTATCATAAATTGTCAGAGACCGAAATCTGCAGAGATTCTGCTAAGTCTATGCAGCCAAATACATCGGCTTAAGAGAGATAAAAGTTGAACTTTTTTTTTTTTTTTTTTGTTCGTATTCGACCCACTTTTTTTGTGTCCTGGCCCATTTTTACTCCAAATCTCAAACTTATCCTACTTTTTGCAAAGGTTCATCTGACCGTGTGCAGTTTGGACCGGTCTGTTTTAGATCTAAGACCAAAAAGTCTCAAATCCGGACACATACTACTGTTCCGAAGCCGGCAATTTTCGAACTCAGACAAATCGGGTCTCAAAAATTACGTTTTTTCCCGCTGTATTTTTTAATGCCAGTAGAAGTTCGACATTATTTGGTATCATTGTAGAGCTACATCTATCTACTTTCCTGCAATATCATCCACTTTAGTGTATCTTAAGTGATGTTGACGTTACAGGGCTCGGAAGTACGGTACAACCTCAAGACGCGTAAATGTGGCGCCAGGGTTATTGAGGGTAAGTATTTTAAAGGCTGTCTTCTGGCACTTAATGTTTTGTTTGTCAGCCTCTTTTTATTGGGGGGTGGGGGTGGCGGAGGGGCGTCACACATGTGACCTGTATGTTGGTTTACATTTCATCATTGTTTCTCACTTGGTAGAATTTGGTACACATCCGGGTTCACGACATAGGTGTATTTTTCTTTAGTGCAAAACGTACTTAGCAAAAATAAGGAAAAAAGGAATGTTGTGCACACATGGAGTGAAATTGAATTCGTCTTAATCTGATTCTAAAAGAGCATCGTGTAATGACGATTTCGTTTGATAAAGAAAGACCCTGTTGATCGTGTTCTTTCTTCCATAGCAGCGTGATTTCCAGTCGCTTTATCATAAAACAAAGTGTTTGTCTCTTCTAAGGTAACAATTCGCTGTTACACTGGTATACTACACATATACGGTGTGACATGTGGATGTTACAAATGGTATACCACACATGTACGATGTTACAAGTGGATGTTACAACTGGTATACTACACAAGTACGGTGTGACATGTGGATGTTACAAATGGTATACCACACATGTACGATGTTACAAGTGGATGTTACAACTGGTATACTAAACATGTACGTGTGACAAGTGGATGTTACAAATGGTATACCACACATGTACGATGTTACAAGTGGATGTTACAACTGGTATACCACACATGTACTGTATGTAATTTACCAAAGCCTTAGACAAGATGGATCACACACACAGTGCAAGTGATATTTTAGCTTGAAAACAAAACGGACGGTGCAAGTGATAATTTAGCTTGGAAACAAAACACACAGTGCAAGTGATAATTTAGCTTGAAAACAAAACACACAGTGCAAGTGATTATTAGCTTGAAAACAAAACACACTGTACAAGTGATTATTTAGCTTGAAAACAAAACACACAGTGCAAGTGATAATTTAGCTTGAAAACAAACCACACAGTACAAGTGATTATTAGCTTGAAAAGAAACCACACAGTACAAGTGATTATTTAGCTTGAAAAGAAACCACACAGTACAAGTGATTATTAGCTTGAAAACAAACCACACAGTACAAGTGATTATTAGCTTGAAAACAAACCACACAGTACAAGTGATTATTAGCTTGAAAACAAACCACACAGTACAAGTGATTATTAGTTTGAAAACAAACCACACAGTACAAGTAAATACTTAGCTTCGAAGTCCTTTTTTAAAACTACTAATGCTTGTCAACGGAACAAGTACTTTAAAAATGTGAAAATCGAACCTTGCCATCAACATAAAGATAAATAAACTTAAATTTTGTTTCCATTTTTTAATTTTTTGGAAGAAATAAAGAACAAGATAAACCTTTTTGCCGTTTTAAAGTGGCGTTCTTAATAAAAGTGAAAAATAAAACAACGCAGTGAGTTACAAAAAATCGTGTGCTCGATGAATACCACAAACTAAATCATGCTATACATATGTATAATAAAATTGTTAATTGAGTGTCACTACCTAAACGTAGTTCTAAACGTCAAGGGGAACTGCATTATTCATTCATGCACTCACTTTCTTCATCGCATCAACGTTATAATTGTTGTCGTCGTAATCGTCAAGGATGTCATTAATATTATTTCTTATGATAAATATTTTCGTTGTGTATTTTTGTTCCATGTCGAGGAAGGGGCCCCGGGTGGTCGAGTGGTCTAAAGCACTCGTCTTTACAGATTACTGACATCTGACCTTTGTCAGCGTGGGTTCGAGTCTCTGCTTGGCCAACGTAGGTATGTGAGAAAGCTTGCTAGTAGCTTCCTATGGGTCGGTGGTTCTTCCCGGGGTTTTTCCCGGGTTCTTCCTCCACCAAAATATTATGGCCGCCATGTGTAGCCTATCATGTGCTGAAACCCACAAAACCAAACCAAAAACCATCTTTGTCCAGGTTTGTGACTTTCACGTCCCCTTTTCACTCCAAAATGACTTCGAGCTTGTCACAGTAATTTTCCGGAATTATTAGTAGTCATAAATATTGTACATGTTGTATTTGGAATACAATCTTGTTTCGGATACGTAAATAGCCACAATTTAAAAAGAAAAAAACCAAGGTCATTGGAACTTCAACCCTTAGCTAAGACAGCAATTTAAAAAGATACGATAGTCAAATATATGCCGATCTGTGCACACTATATGAAATTGGAAATATACATCAGTGCTATGTGTGTAAAAATGACAGATCTTCTATGTAAGATCCTTTACTCTTGTGTTGTTTACTAAAATTAAAAGTCGTGTATTTGCAACCTAGTCTGTTTACTGAAATGAATGGTCGAGTAGAAAATTTATAAAATGTTAATTAATTTTGAGCTTTCAGGTCTAAAACATTGTATTTGTGAATTTTTAAAATGTTAATTAATTTTGATCTTTTAGGTCTAAAACATTGTATTTGTGAATTTTTGTTTCATTGACCCTCTTTTGGGGGAAGGGATACTTTGCTAATAAAGAACAACAACGAAAACAATGATAACGACGATGACAATCATAATAAGAAGCAAATCTGAAATAAATTATTATGGGAGGGGGGGGGGGCGACTTTCTCTTTCTAAACATTAATTAATGTACTTCAACGGCCGCACTGGTTTTTTCCTTGCCGGCGACAGACTGATTTGCTCATCCCGCGATCTAAATACAAAACTTATGTGTAGTAAGGGATTGGATTTTTACGGTATTGTATTACCACCAGAAAGAGAAACATTTTTTTTTAAAATTTAAGACATTTTCGAATTCATAAAAAAGACCTTGCGAAAATATATTTTTCGAAATAACGAAAGCATTTTACTTACTTCCAGAAGATCTTTTCGAAATAACAAAAGTCGTTTCGTTATAACATATTATTTCCAAACATTTTTCGTTATTCTTTTCGAAACAAGGAAACTACTTTTTCTCATTTAATGACGGTAACACGCCACTGTAAATATTGTGAAAAGAACATGAACTTAAAATACTTGTATTTAACAGACGAATTTCCACTAGCTTCAATTATAAAACTGATGGGAGATTTGTCATCAACTGTAGAGCTAATCACATGAAACTAATGAAAAGTCCACCAAAAACATCACCTAAAATCCCAAAAATTCAACAGTAAAAACATTTGGTTTTCGATCTGCTTGAATTAGTTTTCTTTGATATTCATAAGCGCGCGGTGTTTTGTCTTCCTTTTGTTATCCAACGTTATTTTAAATGCCTCCAAACATTGTCTGGGTGTAATTTATCAAAATGTATAATTTGTATCCGATTGTTGAAAGCACGACGAAAATCTGTTGAGTAAATTCTATGAATGAGGAGAAAATCCCAAAATTGCCATCTCCATCGCATGTGAGCATATTCTGTGTAAAAACCGGCAATTAGAGCGGAATATTCAGTAGGTGTGGTCTTGTTAGTGTTATACCGTCTTGTGGATTCTTCTGAATTATAACTTTGCTTTTAATTTAAGTGTATAGTTTGATCAACATTCTGATGTATTCCCTTACATACATCAATATGCATAATGTGTTGGAAACATTTTTCAAAATTTTAAAATCCAATTTGTTTATCAGTCTGGGATTTTTCGAAGTGAAACTGTTTTTTCCGAGCGAAGATCGAATTTTTTGTGGTAAAGGGTAGATAACTACAAACAGATATATAAAAACTCACTTAAGTGATTCATGAGTTAGCTCCCTTGCACGACCTGTGTACAGCAGCTAAAAATTTTCTGCTCCAGGTTCTTCCAAGTTACCCACTTCAAAATGAGGTGGATATATTGAATGACTAACACGTTAACATATCCGGGTTAATATATAACTAAATTGTTATACGAGTACAATTGTGAGTTTTACACCTAATCAAGAATCGAAACCCCAGAACATATAGGGATCAGAGACCGACCTTTGATTTTCGAAAAAAGGATGGATAATACTATAATATTAGTACTGCTACCTTCCTTCCTCAGCGGAGTACCCACAATCTGGGCAAATCTCAGCCGAGTCTACAATAGCTAAGTGGACGAGAATGGGCATCAAATTATTTTATTCAGTTACGAAATCATGCCTTTGACTGCTCTGAAATACAGGATCGGAAAGAAGCACAAAATTTCTATTCTTAACAGAGAGAAAAAATAAATATTTCTCCTGAGAAGCAAATAACAGTACTTCCCAGCTCCCAATATGAAATGGTCGGTTCTCAATCGTGGACCTCGGTAGTATGGCAAAGAGGCCATGTCCCTCCACGTCCCTTCATGCACGAGTCAAGCACAGACACTTATGATAATTTGTACTGATTATGATATGATTTGTACTATATACATGTCATAGACATAAATAAAAATTGTTGCAAGTGCCTATGTGCAGGTGAGGTACCAGTTGTTTAATATACAGTGCAAATGGACATTTGGGACAGATATAATTCAGATATAATTGTATTCTGTCCGTGGAAGACAGTTGTCATAATTTAAAAAACAATGAACTAAGTACTTTACACAGTCAGTGCTGGATTACCCAGTAGGCAGACTAAGCACGTGCTTAGGGCACCAGCAAAGCAGGGGCACCCCAAAAAAATGAGAAATTACATTGTTTTTTTTAATTATTTTTGCTCAGGGCACCAACAAAGCAGGGGCACCCAAAATAATGAGAAATTGAGGGGAGGGGGGGCATCATAATCTTTTCAGTGCTTAGAGCCTCTAAAGGTCTTAATCTGGCCCTGTATATAGTGTTATATTAGTTTAATACTAAAAAGCATCAAGTAGGTCACTATTGCTGTGTATATTTAATATATGATGTGTGTTTAAATTTTGTCCATGAAGGTAAGTTAAACTTTAGATTCTGATCACTAGTAAACAGAATGTTGACTAGCATTTGAGTTCAAGGCCAGTCTTGTTGACAGTTAGACTGGGTTTTTCCCCATTTTATTGCTTCACATCCTGCTGATATATGTCAAATGAAAATGTGTATAAATAGGGATTTGGTAA